>VXAX01003660.1:703838-784769 GCA_013399835.1 Leptocoma aspasia | reverse complement strand
GTGATTGCTGGTATTATTTGGTTTGTGGGATTGTATCCTCTTGTTCACAGACTAAGAGGTGAAAATGTTCTGCCTGAAGAGAGGGAGTGATGCCTGTGTGTTCCATGGCTAACTTCAGCAATAGGCAGATGTTTTTATACTGTCCCACTGATTGGTGGGACAAATGAGTGCACTCATACACCTGTAGGGAACTTCAATACCTGTTCTTCTGTAAGACAGAGCTCAGTGGTTTTTCCTGACCTTTCTGTTTTTATCTACCTAATTGAAAAATGTTCCATAAACTCTTTGCCTTGTTGCCTGGTTGGGAATCTCAGTTCCTACTGAGGAACTGCTGGGCAGCAGGTTCTGTAACTTGTTAGCCAGCAATTGCAAGGACACTGGAAAACAGATTTTTATTCAGGGTGAGGGTTGACCTATATCTCAGTCTTCTAGTTGAACTAAAATGAATATGTTGCACAGATTGTAGCTGGGAACAATTTACTTGCTGCCAAGGATACTTTGGAACTAATTTTGCTGAATAGGTGCCACTTAAGGATTTTACTTAACTCACTGCAAGTTTTAAAGCTTCGTGTAATGGGAATAGCATCTATGCTATTGAGTCTGTTTCTGTGCTGAATATATCAGTTGAAAAATTAATGAGAAGCAGTCTGAGGTAATTTTTTTCTTAAGATTTCCTTTTTTTCCTGCAAGAACTGGATAGACAGAGTTTGCTTTCTCTTTCAATGTCTATCTAGTCACTTGCACAAAAACAGCATTGAAAGAAATTGCCAAAAATACTACAGAAAATCTCTCATGGATGCTCTAAAGCAGTCCCTGCCGAACCATTTCTGTTCATGCCCCCCTCTTCATAGAAAGATTTTTGAGCATGCATTTTACATGTATTTTTTGTAAGTTAAACATTGATGTGCTCTTGTCCTAACATACTATGTACCTCATAAAACATTAACAAAAACAGAAAATATAAAATAATTAAATAAAGGTAGAATGACCACTGTATTAAGGAAAGTTTTATATATTAACAGTCCAAAAGGCATGTTATTCCTGCAGCCCTGGTGGGTTAGCTGGCATACTCCTGAGGTGTGCACACACCACTTGGGAGATCCCTGCTCTCAGCAGAATCCCACTAGTTGTTTTGTTGTCATAGTATTTAAGGCTTGAAGAATTTGGCAAAAACTAGAGGGAAACTGACAACAGTGATCAGTTAGGGATTCATCAGAGCTGTGGGCGAGGGCTTTGCTTACTGAATTTTTGGCTACTTCCTGAGTGTGAGTGACCATTTTAACATTGAAACTAGTGGTATTTCTTGTCTGGTAGTAGCAGCCCCTTAGCTTTATGGGATGTCAGTTGATGTGTTCTTCTAGAACAGCAAAACTTTGGAACTGTTGGAGTCCCTCAAGCTAATGATGTTATTGCTGAATCACACTGCATAGCTCTGCTGGTTTCTACCCTTCTCTCCTTGGTGCTCTCCTGAAAACAGTAATGCTCACAAAATGGTAGGATCGTTATCCAGCATATGGTAGGATCTTTTCCTCTAGCACGGGCTCCCAGAGTACTTTTGTTATATTTACATAGCATGCTTAAACACTGCCCTTTCTAATCGAAGAAAAACTAATACTTTTTAAAGCTGATTTTAATTATGTATGGACTGGTGGGAAAAAGATGATTATGGTTGAAAAAAGATTTTGGCTCTGTGAAGTGCTTTAAAATTCTAGCTGGGCGTGAGGGACCCAGCAATGTCTACAGCTCAGCACTGTTTGTAAGTGAAGCATTCTGTACAACATGGTCAGCTGCCCACTTGATCCACAGGTATTTTTGCCTACCTTTTCCTTTTAATAGATCATTGCACTCCCTAACTTGTTCAACAAATTGTGAGATTAATTTCTACTTGGCCTCTTTAGACGAGGTTTATGGAATTAGACAGCCTTGGTAACAGATTCAAATTATAATAAAAAAAAAGACAAAAACTTAGTTACTTTTTATAATTGAAGTATGGGAAAACAAGCTAAACTATCATCTCTAATCTCTGAAGCAGGTGCATAAACATAACATCTGTGACTGTTCAATAGCTCAGCCTTGACTAATAAACTGTTCTTAGGTCCAACTGTGACCTTTCATAGACCTTTCATTAACACTTTCAGAATAGTTTTCTTAACAGTTTCATAGGAGTAAACACACCTCTATAAGTAGTGGGTGCATATTAGTCAGCAGTTCCATGAAACAACAAGGCTGTAAGTGATCCCTCCTTTAGTCATACTATTCATTATCTCTGTACCCTCATCTGCCTACCTTAGAAAGAAGTCTCAAAGCTAAGAAAAGTTAAATTAACTTTTTGGTTTTGCCTTAGTGCCTTTTGGAACTACTGTTGGAAAACAATCCTTCAAGTGCAACTTCTCAGTAACAAAGCTGGTTTCTTCAGAGAAAATTTAAATGATGCAATGTAATGGAAATATGCTTATTTACTTTCAAAGAAGAAGAGCAAACACTTAGTGAGCTCTACGTCATGTTGCTCAGGTTTCTCTTGCCTTTCAGTTTAGCAAACTTTTTGCATATGAAGTTGTAATAAAATTGTCTTTTCATATGTGTGCATAGACAGTATAACCTATTTATATTTGTTCTTGTGTGGTCTTTTGACATAAGGTGAACCTACCACCACAGGCTGAAATCAGTTAGTGAAGCCTTTTCCGAAATGTTAGAAAGCTCTAGTGCTGTCAGGCGTAGAGGCTGGTTTTGTACAGACAAAAACAATCCCCCTAGCTGGTGTAGCTGTTCCAAAAAAACTAAACATGATATTTCCTACTGCAATAACAGGTACTGTGTAAGTGCTTTGTGTATATTAGAAGGAGCATACAAGCCACTGGGTGGGTTACCCTGTCGTAGTTTTCCTGCTTTCCAGAAGCATGTCTGGATGTCTTGACAAGCTCTGAAATTTGAAGGTGATGTTTGGTCTTAGGTCAAAATTATTTAGGATACTAGAATGTAATATGTGGGAAACATGGTAAATGACAACTTCTTTTACAATTTCAAAATAGAAACACCAGCAAGTATCCTAAATGTATGTGTACTTCTACTGAATTTAAAGACCAATCATCATATCATGATCTGGAGTGTCAAAGCTCAGTGGTAGAACTTCTTATGACTTACCACAATCACCTTATCTATTAGATTCCTCAAGCTGCTAAACCCCGAGGTCTCTGCCAAAAATGCATCCAGCCTTGTTTTTTCCTTATGCCTCATAATGTTTTTTTTTCCAGATTGGTGTTTGTTCTTATGCTATCTTGGTTGCTCCTTGCACGGTCTGTTTCATCTCGAGTGCTCTGCTGTCTCCACAAGTTTTTCTGAAGTGCTCTACACATTTTCAGACCTGTAGAGTACAGCTGCTTACCCATATCAAGTGTTCTAGATCCTTTTTAATTCCATGACTACTGGCAGTCAAACTCTTTGAGCTTTACATTTTCTTCACCATCCTCAGCAGGCTGTTATTTATGTGTCTCAGTTGTACTCTGTCATCTCATCACCATAGTTTTGCAGCTTCACTTACAAGTCTTGGCATTTTTTCTTAATTTCTATTATGCTGTTACAGCTTAAAGTTGAATTCTGCCTCATCTTTTTACTTGTTCCAATCAAAGGTTGTACTTCTAGTAACAATATGGGATCTAGATTCCAGAAAGCAATTTCCAAGATTAACCCTTTCATTGCAAGGTTTACAGTAGTAGGCTTCAAAACATGACCCAATGAAGTGTCATGTTTGGAATGTGTCACTTCAGAGATGGTTTATCTATGGTAAGTCACTTTACTTGCATGAGAATGAAAACTGTGCAGGTTTTGTTTGCTGCTAAGTGCTTACAGGAGTCAGCAGAGTTCTATAAACTGTTGGAAGTGTTTGTGTAGGTGCCTTTCATGGCTAACTGTAACGTACTAAATGTGTCTCATGTATGGGGCATTAACTTCTATCAGTTTAGACACCTTTTCCAGTCGCAGTGCAGGTCTCTAACCCATCATTGCTTTGCCACTGCTGCAGGGCATTGTGCACCCCAGAGCCTCAGAAAGGGGGATTTCTAGGCGTAGGAGTTAGCAGCAGTTTTGCTAAGTGGTCTGTTTATGTTTTGAGCTTTTATTTCAATGTGAGTGAGTTGTGCACCAGAGTGAGGGAGGCCTGTAGCATCTTCTTTTGAGTGTAGGGAGGGTTGTTTGCTGAAATGTGGTGGTATCAGATACTGATGAGTCTGAACAGTCACATCTCAGTGGTGTTAATTTTAGAGGCTTCCCATCAAAATGCTAGCACAGACCAAGTTGTTTGAAGCACAATGAGTAGCCCATTTTAGTTAAAGGAACAAAACAATTGTTGCAGAAACAATGGTAAAGCTGTCATAAATAAGCTTTTCTGGTTATCTTCACCTTTTCATGTGTGAAGATAACTTCAGATTCCTTTAGGTGTCTGCCTAATAGCCTTTCTTCTTTACCATTTCTTCTCCTTCCAGTCTTTCTAATCAAATATCATATAGCTTTTAGACAAGAAAGATGACAGTTAAACAAGACTTGCATCTCTTGAAGAGTATCTTAAAGACAAACTAATTCCTCACAGTTTGAGGGGAAACCTCTATGTAAAGGTTTATGCTGGTCAGGCAGAATGAATTTGCATTCTAATAAAGGACAGTGTTTAATTACAAGCATGGGGGTATGAATACAACTTTCTGGTCACTACTGAAGCTATTCATACTAAAGCTGATTTGATGACTGAAAACCTTATGTTCCATAGGCCTTTTTCACTTGGTGCACACCTTTTTAAGTAGTTTAATTGGACTTGAACCATTCAGACTGTGATTTGGGTTTAGAAAAACCACACTTTTTTCACTATGGAACATGCAGTTGTGTTGGCATAATTTAAGGAAGATGAAATGTGAAATGTTTGATTCCTCCTGGTCACAGTAATAAGGTTTTTCTGAAGTGTATTAGTCAACTTTAGTCAATATGCTAGTACACTAGCATATTTCAGAACCATGATACAGTATTGTAATAAAGGTTTTATTTTTGAGATAGTTACTCATGGAAAAGCATTTTACTGACTTACAATGTCTCTTCTAGATGAAGAAGGAAATCAAGATGAATCACTGGAGTCAAAGGTGAGGAGATAAATTTCTAGTCATTCTGGTTTACCTATGGCGTGAGAGCAAAGGTCTGAAATTCAGAACAATGATTTGATTTTAGGTTTTAAGCTTTTCTGTAGCTCTTGCTGTCTCATTAATTTTCTCTGTGCATCAGAGAAATTAATACTGGGTTATAAGTTTGAAACTTTTTTGTTCAAAGACCTGAAAGGGATAGAGGCAATGAGAGCCAGTAGAGGTAGCTCAGCTTACTTTGATTCAACTAATTAACCATATCTTTTAAGAAGTTTTTAATGGGTTTTAAGCCAGTTGCTGCTTCTCAGTTTCTAATCTTCTAAATTATGTGGCTGCTTTCCTTCAGACTTTGTCTGCAGAGGACCAGGTAAAGGATCATTCCACAGGAACTCGAGTGGTAGCAGGTCAGATCTTCCTTGAATCTGGGAAATCAGATTCTCAATCAGAGAATGAAGAGAACTTTCACAGTCAAGAAGAGGAAAAAGAGAATTCACTGGAAGAGTTGAACTCTATAGAAATGTCAAATCTATTAAATAAGGATTTGGAAGAAGCAGAAATACAGAGTCCAGGTAACTGCTCACAGACTTTTAAACAAGGGGCAACGTAGATGAGTCTGAGTAACTCCAGGATGTGGGTGAACACAAACAGTAAATGAAGCTGAACCCAACTGTTGGATTTAGCTTAGTTAAAGAGGAAAACTTAGAAAAGTCTAATTGAAATAATTCCACCTTTAAAACCTAGAGAGAATTCTTAGTCTTCATAGGAGTTTTTTTTATTTCAAAGTATTGTGATATTGGAATAAGTAACCTTTGAAGTTTTAGTGCATGAGAAACGATAAATTGTCCTGTTCAAAGCCATTTTGAATGCAACTAAATATATTGGCAAAACAAAACAATGATTTTAATCTAGGTATTTTCAAGAGTAGAAAATTACTGAAGTCCTAGTGAGGAGAATACTTTCATCTACAACATAGTGATTTCACTTTAGTCTTTTCATGTAGTTGTATGTTCAAGTGTGTTAAAATCCAGGGCACAGGGAATATTTCCCTGCCTGTATTAGGGAGCCCTGACCCCCAGTCAGACACTGTTTTTAACCTTTGTCCCAGAAAAAAAATTGCTAAAGCTTTGGGATGAGTTAGAAAACACAGGTGTAAATTAAGTATGTAGCAGTAGTAGTAAGAATCTATCACAGAGTGAAGAATTTAAGATTTTTAAGATTTTGTATGAGAGTGAATAGAAGGCAAAATAGAGGATTTAGGGTGTGGTTTCCTTCTTGTTTCTTCTTCTTCATTTTCTGTAGTATTAGTGGCACAAAGTCATTAGTTAGAGATAGTAGCAGCATAATTGTTACGTGTGTAAATTAGTAAGAGTCATTAGTAGTAAAGTAAAAACAATATACGTGTTAGAAAGTAATTAGACTGATTATCTTTAAAAAGACCTTAGTTTTAAGTATCGAAGCCATTTTCGCCATTTTGCCATTTTGTCCATTTTATACCTTACTTCTCACGCTCAGTCTAGCATGCAAACAGCATACAGAACTTAAGAGAAAAATAAACAACAAACTAAAGAGAATCAGGAAGTCTCGCTCGTCCTTCATCCCTAGCAAAGAACTGACGGAGGGAACCTCCTTGGAGGGCCCTAGGAGTAAGTTCCCAGCAGGTTGTGGAGAAAACAGCAAAAGCCTCTCACAAAGTGTACTCGCTGCTGATGCTCCAGTACTTTCAGTATAGCATTTTGTGATGTGTGGTGTTCTGTCGTGATTGTGTCTAACCCTGGGGCTAAAATGAATGTGCTCTGGCATGCACTTCAAGTGTGCATTACCAGGTCTTTTGCAGAGAAGAGAAAGTGCAAGGAAAGACTATTTATTTTGGTAGGCAATAGAAATGTAACTGAGATTTGTCTTCTCCAAGCAAAACTATATTTTCTTTGTTTAGATCTAAGGATATAAGAAGGCACATACCTTCTGCTTCATTTTATAATTAAAAATAATAATTATATTTTTCAAGTGCTATTTAGAAAAACTGCTTTTTCAAGCTTTCATAAATTAGAAATTTACTGAAAACTTGATTAATTGTAGTTCATAGAAATTAAAACCAACATAGGAGCACTTTCTGTATGCAATATATGATTTTAATTTGGGAATAAAGGAGAGTAGTCTAATTGCTGGATGTGTATTTTCAGTTTTGACAGCTATTGGAGGCACTGCAGATGGTGAACCTTGCCATTTTCCATTTTTGTTTATGGAGAAGGAATATGCAGAGTGCACTGCCGATGGGAGGGAAGATGGCAGGCTTTGGTGTGCAACAACCTATGATTACAAGAAAGATCAAAAGTGGGGCTTCTGTGAATGTAAGCAACCTTTTGGCTTGTTCTTGTTCAAGGAATGCTTTTTTAGGCTAGTGTTTTCAGTCCTCTTAACACTCTTTATTTCAGGATGTAGAAGTCCCTGTCTACTTCATACCACAATAAACAAGTAGTTACAAAGGCAAAGTTTTGATGATGGAAGAAGTTTTTAAAAATGCCAGTTCCCAGACCTGATTTGGAAATCTTGCAGTGAAGGCACCTGTGAAACTGTTTCTGAGGCTGTAGGAGGGTAGGGGTTTGACAGTGTTGCCCATTATACTTACTGATATGTTGCACAAAGCCAACCCTTCTCTAGGAAACGTCCTTCTGAAGGAGGAACCTGCACAGCTTGCTTTTGAGCAATGAATTAAAAGAACGTATTATCAGCAAAGTTTTACATGAGAGACGTCACACAAGAAGAAATTATCTATTAATATATCAAACACATCCATTAGACAGCTTTTTGTAATCACTTTGTTTATTGGTCTTCAAAAACATGTTTCTGGCTGTACTACTCTTTAGAACAAATAAGAATTTTGAGGGGATAGTCATGAGTGGTATAATTTGAGCTTTGAATGTACACTTTTATTTTTTTAGCTGAAGAGCAGTCTAATAAGAGAAGGCAGATGCAAGAAGCTGAGGATGTTTATCAGATTGGAATGAAAATCCTTAATGAAAGCAGTAAAAAGGCTCAGAAGAAAGTGTAAGTATACCTCATACACCCCCACAGGAGAAGGATGATACAGCTGGTCACTTTTGCTTAACTCAAAAAGAACTTGAATGAGCTGCCCTGAGATTTTGAGCTTTGTTGGACTCAACATGAAACTATGCAGTGATAGAAGATAGATGGTAAATTAAGGGTATTTAGAAAAAGAAATTTATGCCTGCATTCCTTTAAATGCAGTAAAAATTGTGTGAGATTAATTTCTGAAGAGTGGGTGTTATCAAAACATTGGCATTAATGCAAGATGATGCTACAGTTCTCTAGCCCCAGTTTATATGTGGCAACTACCCAGGAAAAAAACTGAGAACGTGATACGAGATAATTGCCCTTTTTCAGATGTTTCTTGCAGTATGGTTCTCATTCTGCTTCAAAGAAGAAGGGGGAAAAATTGGCATTTCTTGTCCTGTTTTTTCTCCTGCTTTCTGATGGTTTTGGTCACCATAAAATTAGTATTAAACTTAAGCTCAACAAATCATGATTATTCTAATAATGAATATTGTTAGAAGAGGGTAATGCTTGTAGACAAATCAAAAAATAAAAAATTAGTCTTCTGTTCATTCTTGTCTCTATTTTCTCTTCTGGATGCATTCAATTACTGATTAAATAGCTGTGGACTTACCACTATAATTTAGAATTGCTATGTTAATTTAGATCTTCCTCCTATTCATGTTGACAACTTCCTCAGTAAGTGCTGACTTCTGCTGATTAATATGTGAGGACTATTACTATTTTAAATTTGTTTGTGGAAATAAGGGAGTGTATTTCTACTTTGTATCAGGAGAAGTGAGGCATATCTAAAGTTATCTGTACCTTGGCAAAGACAGAGAGAGGCAGTATCTGTTGGATTCTGAGTAGTATTTTTTTAGTATAAAATAGAGTAAGAATTGTAAAACAATATTAGGTGTTAGTTCTCTTGTACACCTTACACTTTGTCAGAAGATGAAGCTCTGTGAGGAACCAGCTATGTCTCAGTCTGTCCTAAAGAACAAGAAGCCTGAGAATAGAAAGGAGGAGAGGTAAATGAAAATGTTGGAGTGCTCTCAAAGGTCCCTGAGGCTAAGGTGAAGCAGGCTTGCTGATGCTGTGTAACCATGTGTAAGGTTAGGGGGTTTTTAATTGCTGTGAAACCAGCTGCTATGAAATTACTTTGAAGGGCTACTGTACATTCTGAGACTGAAATAGAAAGGAGTTTCCAGAGATCCCCCTGTTTGTTAGCATGACTTGTTCAGCACAAAACTGATCACGTATGCAGTTGTCTTGGGCCCAA
The DNA here is from genome assembly GCA_013399835.1 of Leptocoma aspasia. NCBI lineage: Eukaryota > Metazoa > Chordata > Aves > Passeriformes > Nectariniidae > Leptocoma > Leptocoma aspasia. The sequence continues at coordinate 775,319 of VXAX01003660.1, read as the reverse complement.
GGCTTGGTGTTTTCACTGGGGTGGTTTTGTACTCAAATTGTAGAGACTACATAGTCTTTTTCAGGGTGCTTCTTTTTACCATGATATACGAGACTGTTAGGGAGTGGTTCTACTAGATACCTAGTACAGAACTAAAAAGTATTGCTACAAAAATATGATCATTTGACCTTAAATTTCTTGTATCTCTTAGAGGAGAGGAAATGCGTACTGCTTTGCTTATGCGGTAGAGCAAACATTAAAATTCAGCTTGTCCATTAACTAAATCATGTGTTGTTGCTTATGTTGATGATTTGTAGCTGGAACAAATTACTGTAGGTAGATACATTTTTAGATAATAAAGGCTAAAACAGAGAAATAAAACCCCTCTCTGGAATCTTCAGGTTTATGAATGGAGTTTGCTAGTTTGCTTCAAATTGACAAAGAAATTGTTTTCTCTTAAGAGCATATCAGTATCTTCTGAAAGCAGCTGACATGAATCATACCAAGGCCATGGAGAAAGTGTCTTATGCTTTGTTGTTTGGGGATTACCTGAAGCAGAACATCCAGTCATCAAAAGAACTATTTGAAAAACTAACGGAAGAAGGTTCTCCTAAAGGACAAATGGTATGTATGTCCTTAGATTAGGTTCTCCTAAAGGACAAATGGTATGTATATCCTTAGATTCTGCAGATGCTTCTATAGGTTTAGAAATGGTTTATAGATTGTACTTCCTCTAGGGTGCTTTTATAGATGGCACCTGCACCCTCAAAGTAAACACAAACATATCTTCTGTTGGAGTTTAAAAAAAATGTTTAACTACCAATAATATGGGATAGTCATGGTCTTTTAATTTTTTTCCTGTTATCTGACTACCAACATTGGATGTATAAGTCAATAGAACAGGTAGATATAGGTGACTCCAGCCAACAAACCTTCTGAAATTGTGTACTTTTTATGTAGGTTTTGTGCAATGTTATGGCTTTCGTTTGCAGTTTTATCTGAGATGACACCAACTTATAATCTTGGAAGTAAAAACTCCTGGGAAACTTGACATGTATTTAGTGGATTGGGACTTGCTTTGTGCCTGTGCCTTTGAACATGGAATTATTCATACTTACTGTTACAAATTGTCATAAAATATGGGTGTTAATGATTTTAATAACTCAATATCTGCATATATTATTGTTTAGTTCTTGCTTGTTTTAGAAGTATCAGCTTCTTAAGGAGCTGTTAACTTTCTCTTCTCTTTGGCTACCAAATCTCCAGCTGTTCCCTGTTTAATGGCGGAGTATCCATTTACCCTAGAAAGCAGGAACATGTTTTCTCTAGAGACTTTATCTCTGTGATGACCTTGACTTTTATTCTAAAAGTCTAAAATTCAGTACTGTCTGCATGAGATAATTTTTGTGTATGCTTTCAGATTGCCTAGAATAGTCTTAGAACACTGTGAAATATAGACATCTTTACATACATGTACACAGAAGATAGTGATCTTCTGTGCTACTAGTTTCTATTCTGAGCTACCAGCTGTGACAGGTGTGATAGGTAGAGCAATAACTATGTAAATCTTAAGAACAAAAATAACTTCTGAAAGAACCTCAGCCAAATAGCTCAGAGCATTCTGATTGTTTATATTTATAGTTTCAGTTGCAAGTAACCAGTGGCAGAACAGATGCAAAACTGTAGTCATAGGATCTGTGAATCAAACAGTACGAGAGTCTTCTATGCAAGGCTGTGGTTCGCAGATGTTTACACTGGTGTCTGAGGCAAGCTGGGTACATGAATAACCTGACAGATACTGGTTAGCTTCACTTGAGAGTCTTTAAACTGGGATACTTTCACTGTTTAGGACCTTTGGATCTGCACTTGATATTCAGGGAAGTAGTAGTTTTTTCCTTGCATTTGATTTACTTGTCTGAATTCTGGTGAAACGCTAATTTATGTTAGCATTCTAAGCAACTGAATAATTTAGAAACTTTATACTTTGAAAGAGGCAGGGAAGAGCATAGATACAGGCAGCACCAAACTGAAGGTAGAGCTTGGCATACTCTTTGCAGCTCTGAATCTTTTATGCTTATGTATTCCCGGAAAATTGATCCTTGGTTTTGTAAAAGGTATGCTGACAAACTTTTTTATTTCTAGGCTCTTGGATTTCTATATGCATCTGGCCTAGGAGTCAATTCTAGTCAAGCTAAGGTAATTGAAGAATTTTCAGTCTGTGGTCTTGTTTTCTCTTGGGGGCCGATGTTAAATAACCAATGATTTTGTTTTAAGGCCCTGGTGTATTACACTTTTGGAGCTCTAGGAGGAAATCTGATCGCTCATATGATCTTGGTAAGTAAGATGCTTAATAACTTTAAACATGCAAGACTGTTTTTGTACTCCTACATTTTCAGTGTTAATATTCCTTTCATATGAATACCCTGTCTGAACACTAGATCATTTTGCATGCATTGGGTGGGCAGTAGTATCTTCCCCATTATTCATTTTTAATTCAAGGATGCATCTGCTCCTTTTAAGCTATGTGCTGCTATGAATTTAGACGGACCATGTTTACATCTCGTGACTTAAATCAGAATTGTCAGACTTAACATTTCTGTAATCAAATGAGAACTATGAAAAAGATCTTTACAGGAAAATGCTGTTTTAAACAGTATTGTGAGATTTAAGACAAAGTACAATATGTAAATAAAGGCTTTTTTCTTTTTTACATGTTCACCCTTAAGCATCATTCTGCTTATTTGCTTTTTCTTGAGTAATATCTGAACTATACTGACCGCATTTAACCTTTAATAGTGTCAGTTTTTTATGTAGCTACAATGGACTCGTGGCCTTTTTCCAGCCCATTGTATCATCAAATCTTGATCAAGTAATGTGAAAAAAGTTTGTAACATGGCAAGCAGTATGTTCTCAAGTAACTGATAGTCCCATATTTATATCATTTCCTTTCTAGGGTTACCGGTACTGGGCTGGGATAGGAGTCCTTCAGAGTTGTGAATCTGCTCTCACTCACTACCGACTTGTAGCTAATCATGGTAAAAACTTTTTACTAGGGTAACATTCTTGACTTTGTGTACTTCTTTATCATTCAACTAGAAGATACATAAGTACTCTCAACACTAATAGTATAAATAGAGAATTCCTGCTATTAAACAAGTTATCCATTTGGCTCTGCATTATGATATGCTATTTTTATCTCTATTGAAATGTCTTAGAGGGTATCAAAGTAATTAATTCTCTCTTGAGTAACAGCTTGAAGCTCTGTAGACATCTGGTTTTACTTAAGTTATGGTGTGACTTCTGTATTGAAGAACCCTGTCTGAAAATTTGTCTCATCTGTTTTCCAGTTGCTAGTGACATTTCCTTGACTGGTGGCACAGTGGTTCAGCGAATTCGCTTAGCAGATGAAGTAGAAAATCCGGGAATGGCAAGTGGGATGCTAGAAGAAGACTTGATTCAGTATTATCAGTTTTTAGCAGAGAAGGGAGATGTACAAGCACAGGTAAGATTCAGTTCACCTGATGACATTCAGACATTTTCAAGAATTACAGGAACAGCTTTATGAAATATGGAAAGACATTGGAGCTTTAGTGTTCTCTTCATCCGGAATCAATGTGCTTACTATTTCCCTATTAGTTTTTATGTGAAGAGACTTACATTTTAGTATGTTTAAGGTAGAACTTGGACAGAAAATGCAAATTGTTTTTTAAAAAAAATCCAAAATGTTACAACTTTAGCATCTTGAAAAAACCAAGATCTCATTCCTTCCTCCTTAGAAACCAGCCAGACTGTTTCAAGGATAACTGCAGATGTTATGGAGGAAGGCTGGATAAAAAAAATTGGCCTTGACAAGGAATTTCAATTGCTCTTGCTCTTGCATGACTTCTGCATGCTGGACCTCTTCTACACACAGTGCAGGAGGGGAGGGGCAAATTGTCCCAAGCTAACTTGGTCATGGATGACTTAAGACTTAGGCAGGCGGGATTCAAATGAACAGTTATTTTACATCTAGAACAGTATGTTAATTCTATCTAGGATAAATTTCCATTTAGGCTAGTATGAAAAAGTAGGACAGTACTGTAGTTATTGAAGCAAATCTGTGCCTTCAAGCTTTGTGGCATCTTTAACTCTGAGATTGTCTATCTTTGTGCATGTAATTAGCTCATCTATATTGCTAGAAAAAGGAAGTCCCAAGGGAAAAGTGACTTACTTGCAATGTGAAATTTATTTTTAGGTTGGCCTTGGACAGTTGCACTTACATGGGGGAAGAGGAGTAGAGCAAAATCATCAGGTACCTTTTCTTTATATCTCTGAAGCATATTACACTAGGCAGAGAGGGAGAAAGTATAACTGAGAAAACAGTGGTGCAAAAGTGTGTAAGTACCACTGTATGGTATGTAACAATTTCAATAGCCTTGTTCAATAAAATTAATATTTATGTGACTAGAAGATAGAACTGATTTTTTTACATAATTAGTTTAAGACTAATCATCTTAAAAATGAGAATGTCGAAAATAAAAACTGTTTTTATCAGCTAGTACTGGAGCTGGCTGAGCTTTTGTAAATGTGGTACAATCTTCATGATGCAATGGACATGCATTAGTGATGATAGTGTAGTTTGTGGCTTGCAAGAATATTTTGCTTCTGTAGACAAAGCACTGCAACTTTAAATACTAAAGATATTAAGTATGCATAGAAAATAGAACATCTGCTGATGTAAGCCAAGCTAGCTGCCTTGCTTATGGAAGCTAAAATAGGTAACCTTGTCTTGAAGTATGTATTGAAAAAATGGGGAGCTAAGAATGTTCAGTCCTGAAAATTATTTCATCCAATACAGTAATTATTTAACAGAAATTATTTATTGGTCATCATATTTAAAATACCTCACAATGATTGCTTCAGGAGGGTTCAAAGATGATAACGAGTGGTCAGAAGGAATATAACCAACTTCTGTGTATAAGTAGAATAGGAATTGGCAAGCCTTGCCTATTCTAGACAGGGTTTGATGGTACAATAAGAAAGTAAGATTTACCTGTGTAGCTAGTGCATAGTAACAATTGTAGTTTGTTGGTTTTTCTCCTTCTGGTTTTGGGAATACACTGGTTAGAGAGATTGCCGCTTAATATTGTAATTATGTAAGTGAAGAACCCTGTCACATATATTAAATTAGGTGGGATTGATAACTTTTATTCCCAGAAGAACCTGGTAACTTGGCAAACAAATCTACCTGCCTCTACTCCATTTGCAAGGAAAGTTGCTCAAATCATAGTGATGGTGGTGAAAACACATATTTTCTTCTCTACAGCGAGCATTTGAATACTTCAATCAAGCAGCTAATGCTGGCAATTCCCATGCTATGGCTTTTCTAGGAAAGGTAAGATATAAACACCCTCAAAAGTGAGAGAACTGCCTTGCCATGAAAAATACCAAATGTTTCCTAGTTTCTGATACCAGGCCATCTAAAACCTGAACTCTGGAATCTAAGTATTGCGTTTAGCTCCTGTTTTGAGTTTTTCTGGAAGATTTGAGTATTGTAGTCTGTTATGTCTTGTCTAAGTTTTCCTTTACTTTAGGAATTTTTGGAGTTTTTTAAATAGTGCTTGAACTGGAGGGTTTTTTTTTAAATCAAATAATTAAATATCTAAATGTCCTTTTTCTGTGGTGGAATTCAAAACTCTTAATAGGCAACTATTCTTTTGCACACAATGTATGGAAGGTGTTGGTAGTGATGATAATGTGTTACTACTTAGAAAGGTATTTAGGTCACTTGTCTGAGATCTGAGTTGCAGACTACCTTCAGCCTGTATGGAGCTAAATCCTTATTACTCCATTTGAGTACCTTTTAAGGTTAGGCTACAATAAGCACCAGCTCTAGCTCATCTTTTTCAGACTGTCATTGTAGTAGAGAAGTCAAAATTAATGTCCTTAAAGCCTAAAAAATAGCAAATGTGCTGTTCAAGGCACCTGACAGAAGAAGTTGCAGTTCCTGCTTTTTCTACTGGTTGAGTGTTTTGTCGCTAATTATTGTTGAAGTGAACTGTGTTTAGTAACCAATTTTTGCTTTGTTTTCAAAGTATTTTGACTGCCAATACAGTTTGATTTCCACTGGTCTCAAGATTTTTGTCTGATTGCGTGTTTTTCACTGCGCATTGGTAGAAATTAAAAACTAAGGGTGTTGTCATGGCAAATTTTTAATTTTATGGGCAGTTCATTTTCCATTAGAAAGGTAAACCCTTTGAACTTTATTGCTTCTAGACAAGTTTTAATGATTATTCAGTAATGCAATAGTCAGAATAATCTAAGTACAGTAACTCCCTCTCAGTATGTAAGGTGAAGGTGCTTCATGATCTTCACACTAAACTGAGTACTTTGGCTGTTCTTCAATAATGGCTTTCTCTTTCAGATGTACTCAGAAGGAAGTGATGTTGTACCTCAGAGCAATGAAACAGCCCTTCAGTATTTCAAGAAAGCTGCTGATATGGTATGATTATCTGTAAGGTGGAACTACAATGTGTGCACTGAGAAGTTGATTAGCTCTGAAATGCTGCAGATGCTTCATGTGCTCTTTCATGTGCACACACCTACTCCCAGCTTCTGTCACAGATTAATTAGCCCATAATCTTGCTTGCCTAAGATGTCAAAAACTGCTCTGGCCATGGTGCTTCATGAAGCTGTGTTCAGCATAAGGAGTGGAACTCTCATGAATAGAAGAGTCTAACTCTATTTCATCAATATGAAATACTGTCCACCTAAATAGTCTGCAATTCTGCAAAGTGCTAGTGTTAGTTAATTTGAAGTTGTCTTGTCACAGGAATTTGCAGTGCTTCTGTTTTGTGAATATATAATAGTTTATACCTCTCATCTCATTGGACTGTTTGCTTTTTGGGATGATGTTTTTGATCATGTTAATCCCTCGTATCTATCTTTGACCTGTCCCTTATGATAGTGTTTGTACAGTTAAAGGATGAGTGGTCCTCCAGGAAGGGTGTTTAGCATGTGAAACACAGTAGATTGAGTTCTGAAGGGACTCTTGTAAGATAACTGCCTTCATGGTTCTTACATTCCACAATCAGAGTGCTGTTCCACCTCTCTGTCCTAAAGTGAGGATCTCTCAATGTGCTCACTCTGCATTCACTGAAACTTTCTGATGTGTCCCATTGCTTGTCCTGGCACTGCAGGAGTGCCATAGTGCCTGCTTTTGCAGGGGCAGTGGTTAGTAATGTAGCCCACAGGACAGCCACCATTCTACCCTTAATACAGTCTTAGAGTTCCTGGAGTTGTTTTGGGAGCTTCTGTAGCACTCAAAACATTTTGAAGTTGGAAAAACTAAAGATAAGTAAGCTACTAATGCCCCATCTTTCTAGAATTATGGGTTCTATGTCTTGTATGACTGTGTAAAAGTGCACAGAAGGCTTTCATAACTAATATTGAAAGTTTTTTTCCCTGTTTGTCAGCTGTGTAGTTACTGAATAAAAGTTACTGTAAATGCTGTTTCGTCCCTAAATAACTGTTACTAGGAGCAAAAAATTAATCTCTCTTGATTACTATATGTTTTAATGATGTTAAAGACGTACCAGATTTGAAAGATGTAGTTGTAGGTTTTGCCTTTTTTTGCAGAAGTGTTTTTCTGTGTTTTCAGGGTAATCCAGTTGGACAGAGTGGATTAGGAATGGCTTACCTCTACGGAAGGGGTGTTCCAGTGGTAAGCTTTTGACAGTCGCCTTTCTAATCATAGGTGATTGTGTGACTTTTTGTTGTCAACAGATTTTTTTCTCTGGAGGGAAGTACTGTGGAAGGTTTAATTGTGAAGATTGCTGTTACACTGAAAATTCCTTGAGGAAATCTGTAATGTAAAAAAAATGCACTATGGAATTAGCAGCTATGAAAGAAACATCCTGATTTTGCTCTCAAAACTTTGAAAATGTTGCTTAAGCTACTAGAAATCCATAGAAGTGTGCATTTTAGCAGGACATTTGAGCTTGTCTATAATTTTATTATGAAATAAAAAATAAATCCTAACTGTCCCCATTTTGTGTCTCTTGTGGAAGTGAAGAAACACTTTAAAACTTTTAATTAGTTCGTTTGCTTTATTGCTTTTCCCCCAGGAAGGTTTCTTGTCAAATGTTTTATATTTAGCTATACAAACAGATACTCAAAAGTCGAATTACCCCAAAGTTGAGGAAATAAGTAAGTGTTCTAGAAACAGAACAGAGGTTCCATTCTGTTAAGCATACTGTTCATAGCAATGCTGTATGTGGATGCCAACTTTAAGATAGCTGCAGAGTTACAACAGGCTAAATACCATTGTAGTCTTTTTCATTTTTTGCTTCCAGATTTTGAACAGGGGAGTATTTTCACTGGAAAATCTTGCTGTAATTTTTCTGTAAAACACATGCACATGCATATTTTCTGTCTTAAACTTTGGTGTATTGCAAGGCTCTAATGACTGGACCAAATCTTCCTGCAGAACTATGAGCTAGCACTGAAGTATTTCCAGAAGGCTGCAGAACAGGGATGGGTTGATGGACAGCTTCAACTAGGTTCCATGTATTACAGTAAGTGGCATAAAAACCATTTTCAGGTCTAAGCACCTGCCCTTTCAGTCACTGTTCACTAGGTGGCATTAGAAGTGTGCATACACTGCGTGTAGAATTGGCTTACTACATTGAACTTGTATTTAATTCTGGTTTTTTCCTCACATTTTCACAAAGCTTTTCTAGAGTAATCTTAAAGAGTTAGTACTGTTTCATACAACGCTGCTTTTTAAGGGGAATTAATAGCAATTATTTAATCTTTCTTTTAGATGGCATTGGAGTCAAGAAAGACTATAAACAAGCTTTGAAATATTTTAACTTGGCCTCCCAGGGTGGCCACATTCTCGCTTTTTATAATCTGGCTCAGATGCATGCAACTGGCACTGGAGTGATGCGGTCCTGTCATACTGCTGTTGAGGTAAGGTCGCTTGTTTATCATGATCAGTAATACTGACTTGCAAGAGTTTGGCTATGACCACATCAGCCTGTATAGGACATTTCCACCAGTGACTGCAGAGTCAAGGCTATCTAAAAGGGAAGTGATATATTAGCAAACTTGTTTGTATTTCATGAGAAAAATCTTTGGCTTTTATGTTAGGTTTCCTTTATTAACTTCGAAGAAAATCAAAATGTAATGCAAAGCAAGCAACAGTAACTTTTAAGTACCAAAATCATCTTTTATACCTGGATTTAAGTGTAAAAAACTAAGATACTAAATGATTCTGAGTAAGCATCTGAATCTTACAAGTTACTATCTTTACTTACTAAGAATCTTACAAGCTGCTAATCATCTGTCTGCTTAGCAACTTGTATCTTAAAGTAAGCCTGTCTTAAACAGTGGAGTTTGCTTGTCATGTTTTTCATGTGAAATACAAATATTTTGAACAGGCATCAGAATGTTAAAGTGTTACTTCTTGCAAAACCTAAATTTTTGAAGTTCCTGACAACCAGTATCCTCCCCTTTCCTTTTTCCTCTGCAGTTGTTTAAGAATGTATGTGAACGGGGGCGTTGGTCTGAAAGACTGATGACTGCCTACAACAGCTATAAAGATGGTGATTCAAATTCTGCTGTGGTTCAGTATCTTCTTCTGGCAGAACAAGGCTATGAAGTCGCACAAAGCAATGCTGCTTTCATACTTGATCAGAGTAAGAGTCTGAATATGTACTGAAAAGGGTTTTTCTGGAGGTGGCATGTTAGGACTTTAATGAAGCTTGTGTCCTCTTTCCTGCTCTTCACAGTGGAAAGTAATCAGTTTTCATTTTCACTTCTAAGGATGACTTTGTAGAATAAAAGTTAAAATACATTTAATTTCTGACACAGGGATTTTAAAATGGCACAGGTAGAGAGTCTTTAGAAACTGTCACAGTGCTAAAAATATCTCTTCCCTGGATTTCCTAAGCACAATTTTAAAAGTAGGAGTTGCATTAGGTTTACCTTTGAGCTATACTATGTATAGAAGTCTCAGTGTCCTTTGTTCTTTCTCTTGTAATGCATTTTCTCAGCACCTTCTTCTTTGTGTTACTTTACTGATGCTACTCTTGAAGCAGGGGTAAGGAGCTGGGCAGTTGGTTCTCTTAATTTTGAAAGAAAAACTTGTCCTATGTGTCTTCCTGGAACTAGATGGCTAGAACTTGGATTTGTCAGAGTTTGAAGTCATTGGGAGACAATGGAAGTACAATGGCAAATTTTTCTAGAAACGGCAAAACCCAGTATTTTAACCTTTCTCTATACCAAGTCTAGGTCTCATTGCCAGCTTTATGTCTTAGTATTTGTCGTGGTTTTAGTTTGCCGATCTAGAATTCTCAATTTAGAATGTTTCCCAGCCAGTGCACCGCTAATGTGGCGGGTTTCAGAGTTGGAAGCACCTATTGGTGGCTGATGGGCTAATCTAACATCTTCATTTCCAGTTAATGTTTTTCAAAGGTGTCTGAGTGAATCATCTTTAGATAAGGTACAGTAATGACAGTCTTGGCTGGAAGTGCATGCTTGCAAAGAAACAGCATTTTTCGCTGAGTTAAAACTCTAATTGTCTTTACTGAGATGTATCTGCATCTCAGCTGGAGATTGATTTAAAATTTATATGTTTTACACAGAAAATCTTTGTGTCAGCTGTGGGATAGTACAGCTGAAACCATAATTACACTGGAAGTTCGAGTTATAAATCGTTTGAATTGTCTGAACTCTGATAGTTCATGAGCCTTCAAATTGTGACATGAACAACTGCTGAAGTAGCCAAAGCACTGCCGTGTAAGAGACTGCAGTCTGGCTGGTTAAGGAGTTTAAGCCTTTGTTTTAGCTGACTAGTCCTGGGTTTCAGATAGCCAGACTATAACTGGTTACACTTCAACCTTGTATTTGTCAAAAGTCCAAATTATGTGCTCTTAAGACTTGCATTTTCTGTCATTCCTCAAGTATGCATCAGAATCTCCTACAGCTGGAATGGGAGAGATGCTTGGTAAGCCATAGCTCAGGGTGAAATTATATAGTTTGTTCCTAGCTCTCTTATGTGGGCAGATAAATGGAAAGGCCATATAAAGGAAAGGGGTTTTTATAAGTTTCAGATGGGTTGAGTCTTGTTTGTTCAATAACACAGATTGTTTCAAGTTTTTAGCTTATTTCAGCAGACTGAAGATGAGCAGGGGTTTTTTTGTGGTTGTGTGTGCATATACTATGGTTCTATTTAACTGGATTATTTTCTTCTTTAGAGGAAGCTAGCATAGTAGGAGAAAATGAAACCTACCCTCGAGCTTTGCTTCACTGGAATAGAGCAGCTTCTCAAGGTATGTCAGTACCTCACAATTCCCATCAGTTTATTTTTATGTTGAGGAATGCATCCTGTGTAGGTTTGCAGCTGCAGTGTGAGCTGCAAGTTGAGCTCTGGGTGGGAGGAGCCCGAGGCAAGGGGCCATGAACTGCCGACCCTTTGCATAACAAAGGGCCTGGGGACCTGTGGCCCAGCCAGGTGAGGAGACACTGCAGGAGCCAAGGACCCCAGGCTTAAGTATGAACTGACTGTGAGGGTATAAAAGCCCAGGGATTCTTTTGTTTGGGATTCCTCCTCGGAAATACAAGCTCAAGCTGGTTTTTTGTATTACTGTGCCATAATGAGACTCTGCTTTTGGAAGCCCAGGGTGGAAGCAGTAAGGAAAGCTTGTCAGACTGTGTGAGAGTGGCACAAGTAGGGAGTCAAGCACCCATCAGCCCTTGCACACCCACTGCAAAGGGGGAAGGAGCTTCAGTCCCTGCAGTAACAGTCTGTAGTGGTGGGAGTGTGATGGCCAGAGTGCCTCCCAGATGATCAGACAGGAAGGTTTCCTTAACATTTAGTAGAGCCATTAATGTCTGATTTCATGTGTTTTGCTATGAAACATGTAAAGAGAGAAAGTTTGCCTCCTCCTGTTCAACAGAAGTTGTATCGCAGGTAGGGTAGTTGGCCTTCTTTGTTCTATTGTTAGCTATAGTATCATTACAAAATCCTTGCAGGTCTGAGCCTTTCTGTGGTTCTGAAGACTTAAAGGACTAAAATACAAATATACTGTGTGTTTCTTTTGCTGTTCCATATGGAATTATAGAGCAGTGTTAAACAATGTTAGCAATGTTTACACTGACTTTTTAAAAAATATATCTGCTTGGAAAAATAGTCCAAAATCCTTAAGAGTAATTTGTTACTTTTCATCCCTTATAAGAAATGCAATTTCCTACTCAAAGTAAGCAGAATCCAGTGATGAAGAATGCAGCCTTGATGTCCAAACAACACAAATTTAAACTCTGATGCTTGTGATCCTACCCTAAAATAAGCAAAAGTGATGAATGATAATGATGAAATATCTTGAGGTATCTAACTTCCAAAGGGATGCATCTACACTAATGTCTGTCTGCTAGTTTTTTGACTTTAGAGAGTACCATGCAAATTCAGACTTTAAAGGCTTTTAGTTGAAAGTTAAGAAATTGAGATTGTGACATGGATGATGAGACATTATTTTTCAAGTTTCCAGTGTCATTGCTTTTAAAAAAAATTGAATCCTTTAAAGGCCATATAGCCAATGAAAAGTTTTTCTGTAATAAGGGGCTGGTTATGAGCATGTTATGGGTTTTCAGCTAATACCACTTCATAGCAATAAAAATGTTGGTAGGATTACTAGGAAAAGGTCTTACCTGAAAATAGAAATTTATTGTGTTTTGGTTAGCTTAACCAAATTTTAAAAATAAAAGCTGTTTATGTGAGGGGGGGGGTGAAAGAGAAACAGTTTGTACAGTGTAAAGTAATACTAACACTCCTACTGCATCCTTATAGGAAGCCAAAAGGGTTTCTTTGCCTAGCTGTTTCATTCTTTTTTGTTGTTTCTTGATTTATAGGATATACTGTTGCAAGAATTAAACTTGGCGATTACCATTTTTATGGGTTTGGTACTGATGTTGATTATGAAACTGCATTTATTCACTATCGACTGGCATCAGAGCAGCAGCACAGTGCTCAAGCAATGTTTAATCTGGGCTACATGCATGAGAAGGGATTGGGCATCAAGCAGGTGAGTAAGCTGTAGGCGGAGTGTCTGCTTTGTTAAAGTACATTTGCTAATATTCAATTCAATCAAACTACTGGGCTTTGGGTACTGTATAACCACTTAATTAGAATTGGCATGTCTCCCCACACATTGACCAATAGGCAGTGGACAAGTATATCAACTTCACTCTTAACTATGTGAAGTAATTATGTATACACAGGGAAGAAACATTTGCCCAAAACTGTGAATATTGGCAAAAAGAGTGTCATATGCTTCAGTAATGCTTTCAAGACTCTGAAGTGTAGTGAAACAAATGCAAATCAACTCCAGGCCCATGGTATTTTAGTACAGGATTATTTTTGAGTACTCTGAAACTCTGGTTAAATTGTTTCCTGTATCATGATATTTTGAAAACAAGGTAACAAAGCATAACCACGACCAAATCAGCTGTGGTTTTTCAAGTTAGGCAAACTCCATCACCTAAAGAAGACAGTGTATCTGGTTGTCCTAGGAAGCCTGTGGTGTGTTGCTGTCCATGAGTTAATTCTTATGAAATCCAGAGCAACATATTTCTGTATGTGTCAAAATAATGTAATTGGCAATTGCATACTCATTTTGAGCACCCTAGCTTAGCATAATGTATGAATTTAATAATTACTTGAAACTGTAAGAAATGGCTTCATTTTCTCTATTTTCAGTGAGCTTCAACTTTTTTTGTCTACGTATGCACCTTTTAATTATTCTGTTAGTCTATTAAAAGAACAAATTTTGCTTCTTGACAAAATAAGAGAACAATGCAGAGCAAATCATTAGTCAGCATTGTTACTTTGGCAGCATCAGGCAATCAACATTTGAAAAATGCTTAATGACCTAGATGTAGAAGTGACAATACAGTACACAAACTGCATTTTTTTCTGACATTTATTTTCAAATGTTACTTTAGGATGGTTTTCCCTTTGTAACTGAGCCCTCAAAAGTAGTTAACTTCTGAAAGTAAGTCTGCAGCCAAAAGCAACAGTTCTAAAGTTGTAGGTTTTCATTAAAAAAAAAATCTTTCAGGCATGGACCTTTTTATTTTGCTTCTGTCTTGAATACAGCATGATTTAGATCAAATAATAAAAAGTTTGAAAAGGTTATTGCATCATGTTCAGCATGATGAGAAAAATTATTCCTAATGCCATCATTTGCAGAGAGTATTCTTCAGCCTCAAGCAGAGATGGCTACACACAGAGAGCCAAAATGAGTGCACAGAGGCTCATGATGAGCATATGTAGCCTTGCTTTATGCAGAGGAATACTTTCTCTCCTTCAGGTCCACCATGGAATGAAATGTTGAATTGCAAAGGAAATAGAGATAGTTAATACAGATATAGGGAAGGAGCACTGAGAATGTCTAAGCAAGGAAACTGCATGTATAAAACCAGTCTTAGTAATTCGGAATATGTAATGTCTTTGCTTTCTGTGTTCTAAAACTTTACAACTCTAAGATAAGAAGATGGATATTTAGGACTGATTAGATAAGGCTAGGGGCTGGGCCAGGATATTCTAATAAAGGCTAAGACTGAGTTTTGCTTGAAGCAGAGTATTTGGCTTTCCTTCCACAAAATGGAAATTGCTGAGTTTTGAGCACCTCTGAAAGTGACTGACAGTTAAAGTCACATTTCCTGATGTAGTAGGATGTCTACCACTGAAGTCTGTTCTTCCAATAGAGGCCTCTGGATGGGACATAAAAACTAGTAGCACCTTAGTATGTAACAAAATGGGGGGGGGGTTAGTGTTTTGAAGAAAGGGATGTGTACTTTAACTTTCTCCTCACCTAGATCCATGTCATTAAGATTGCAAACACTCCAGAGCTAGGAAAAATGTCCCAATAATGTGGCCTGCACAACTTCAATTCAGGTCTCTGTTCATTCTGGATAAATGTGGTATTTCTTAATGTGAGGATTTTTTTCCAATCAAACAGCTTTTCCCTTATACTCATTTTAATTATTGAAAAAATAATCATTTTCTTACATACAGAATTTTATGCTGCACTTCCTGTACCAAGATGGTTTTCAAACTCAGACCAGGTCAATGCCAAATATTAAGCTGTTTCAGAAATCTCAACATGTACACTTAGACACTCTTCATGGATTTAATGCCATCAGTCCCTGAGGCTACATGTCAGAATGAAGACTGTTTCCGTAAACTGCTCAAAATTAAGAATGAGCTAATTTGATTACAGTATCATCTGTTTGTGCTCATACTTTTGCCAGGCTGCTCTCACAAATGCCAGTTATGTGCATTTTGGATAAGTACTAAAATCTAATTTGTGTATATGTGCAGAAATGGTTAGAAGCTGCACTGTAGAGGAGAGGCATACTGTAGTGTAACTGAGAGGAAATGCTGCTGCATATTACTCTGAAACCTGGGTTTTCTTAGTCTTTCACGTTTCTTGTGGTGTTGGAGATGTTAGAGTGCTAGAGTTACTGAAATATTTACCTTGGTTTACAGTGACTAGGTTGAATATGTTATTACTAACCTGTTTGTGAACTTCAATTCTAGGATCAATTAAAATAGCTTCATCCTCAAATTGAAGCTTCCATTTACTTGTATATTCAAAGGTGAACATATCTCAGAAAAAAAAACTATGGTTAATTTTTCAAGTTCTTTAAAACTGAGCTTTGAATTTTCTTAACTTCAGGATATTCATCTTGCAAAACGATTCTATGACATGGCAGCTGAAGCAAGCCCAGATGCTCAGGTTCCAGTCTTCCTAGCACTTTGCAAGCTTGGAGTGATTTATTCCTTGCAGTACATACGAGAAATCAATGTAAGTAATGCAGAATTAAAAGAAAACAGCAAATGTGTTTTCCATTTTTAAAAGAAGCTGAATTTGTAATCTTACTTAAGTAGAAGTATTGCTTGAGCCTTCTGCAAACTTAGATTTGTTTTCTGCTCTTGGGTGTTAAGAATGTCACTGAAGCTTTCATTCCTATTTATTATTTGTGCAACTCTGTGAAACTGAAATGTGCACAGGAAGTGCTCTTCTGTGCTGTTCTTCCCTCGAAGAGAATTTCTCAAAACTGTTTGACTGTTCTTATCCATTACCATCTGCTATCAAAATGAAGCAGATTTAACTGACATAATCACTCAGGGGAAGAAAAAATTATATCCCTAATTCTTATGCTATTTTATATTCAGCTGTAACAACCCCATTAGAGTTGTGTTTGATCTGTGTGGGGGAGAAGCATGTATTTGTATTAGATAGTTTAGGTATTTTGTAGTGTTTCTACTGGGTGATGGCCCTGGAAAAAAATTTGTTTGAGATTAAAGTGAAGTCTTTCCAATATTTCTCAGTGTTCTGACATTTTCCTGCCTTAGGAGTAGTTAATAAATTAAAATGGTATGGAAATCATTACCACTTAGAGCAAATGCAGTTTCAGGCAATTCAGCAAAGTTTGACAAATTATAATAGTCTTGAGGCTGAGGACAGTCAAAATACTCGAAGTCAGTTGGGCAAATACCAACATAGCACTCACAGAAGCTGGTATGCAGAACACAGCTTTTCCTAGTTTTAAGTCTACTGCTGCTTAAGCTGGCAGTTAAGATTTAAGTTGGCAGTGACTGTGTAGTATCAGATACAGTAGTGAAGCAGAGAAGTGCATGTTGGCTACTCCTTATGCAAATGGAGTCTTATAAAAATGCACTTCAATCAAAATTCCCTGTCCATTACATGCACAAATCTCAGCATTGTACTACACAAGTGTCTGAGGCTTAATGCACTGTCATTCGTGGGAAAGCCACAAAACTCCTTAGTGAGAACTTTCATCTCTAAAATAGAAAATAGAGTACCTCATTCTATATAGCATGGCTTTTAGTCTTAATGGTATTTTAGTTCCTGAAAACTAAGAATGTCACTGATGTGATACTATTTTTTCAGAGAGGAAAAGAGCTGCTAAGTTTTAAAAATGGTACTTGTACATGAAAAGTGTTACAATTCAAATTTAAAATCAAAATAATTTCCCGTTTGTGTTCTTTGACATGATGTGGACTTTTTCTTTCTTAGATAAGAGAGGTATTCTCGCACATTGATATGGACCAGCTGCTGGGGCCTGAGTGGGACCTCTACCTTATGACTATCATCGCCTTGCTCCTGGGAACAATTATAGCTTACAGACAAAGGCAACACCAAGCAATTCCCAGAGCTGCAGGACTGCGGCCAGCTGTGCCTCAACAAGAACCGCCCCCAGAGCATCAACCACCACAATAGCAACAAGAGCCTCAGTGAAAGAACTGGATTTTTCCAAAAGGAACAATTTTCATTGTGAATTAGGACTTTGGATCAACAGTCCCTCCCCCAAAAGAGGCACAAAGAAGTATAAAAAAAATGTTTGAAAGCTGCTTAGAATGATGCCTTTTTTCAGGGATAAGAAAATTATTTTGAAACTGATTTGAATGTTATTTCAGTGCCAATGGAATAACACTATGGCTTTTTTCATGGAAACACAAGAGTGCTACTACAAAAATGTTGCCTGCTGTATCTAGTTCCTCTTTATTCAGAGTCCTTTTCATCTCCCAGAGAGACAGAAGGCTAGCAGTGGAAGATTTTGCCTGCTTGATAGCAATTGCCCTTTATAAAATTAATAATAAATTTATGGCCAATTTTAAGTCCAAGAAGCTGACCTATATTCAAATTCTGAAATGATTAGAGCTGTTAGGAACTTAAATTCTGACCTGCATCCCAAGTATTTCTGTAGTCCTTATTTCATTTTTTTTAGTATTTCTTACGCTTTGGTCTTTTAGGCTGTCTTGGATTGTTTTACATAGATTATTGATAAACCCTGTAAAACTAAGCCAGCAAACATGCCACTCTCCATTTGTGCTTTTTTGTTTTGAGTATTTTCCTCCATTCCCCTTAGACAGTTCTCAGCAGGTAGTGTGTAGCCCGTGAGGTGGAGTGGGACAGATGGGGCCTGTAAAGCTCATCAGTTGATAACTGTCCACACAGCACCCAGATCTCACATACTTCTAAAACTTTTCAGGAGCCTGTGTATTTTGCAGACATGAGAACATATTGGTAGAGTTCCTAAATTTAAATTTGTATTTACTAGGAGGCTGAGTCTAAATTGCAGAAAGCACCAGTATTCCTGCGCACACTAGAGAAAGGAGAGAGCCAGAAATCTCAGTGAATTAGCTGACTTGCTTTTAGAGTTGGAAGCTCAGTGCTTAATTTTCAACAAGCTTGTTAGTGATTTGCACTGCAAGAAAGAAATGTGTGTATCTCATGCATGCATCTGTTTAATGCATCTACAAAAAAGAGCCACAAAAATGCATGCTCTCTACAAAAGGGCATGGGCTTATGCTAGTGATGCTACTCCAAAGCTACAGGGGTGCTCTGGCAGTCACCAGCCTCTTTTGTACCTGGCATAGAGGAAAGTCACAGTAATGTCTCTGGCTGTGCCATCTCGAGGACCCCTTGTAACAAGAAATTCCAAAGAGAAAGACGACTAGTGGCTTTTTGATGCCACCAGGTCAGTGTAAAGGCCTTTCAATGAGTGTAAAGAATGTGACCTGTGGACTGCAAGAGGAATCTTCACTTAGTGATGATTTTCATTGAACTATAATTTCCGGGGCTGGGGGTGGGAAGCAGTGGGGGAATAGTTTAGAAGCACGAAATGCAGAAGTGTCTGTTGTTATTTACCAATGGTAGTTATATATTGGTTGCTGAACTAGCATTAAACCCTCTGAATACACTACCATAAAGCTGAATGAATACAAATGAGGAGGCTTTAGCTGCTTTCTGACAAAAGCTGTTCTGTTTAAAGGGTTAAGGGCTTCTTGTCATGCAAATGTTTTTTCTGGTGTATTGGCAACAATGTATCAATACACTTTATTTAAATTTTCTATTTTGGTATGGTTTCATACTTGGTGCATTTGCAAGGAGATCATTGCACAATAGATCTCTAGTTTGGGATAGAAGATAAGCAATCCATTCTTCTGTAAATGGAAATGTCACAGATGACTAGTATTAAAGGTACTAGTATTATAGGTAGAACTTCTCAGTACTGCACAATGCTTATGCTGGTCATATGAAGACAAATCTTTAATTTTAGTGTGGGAGGGTTGCAGCATGTGGTAGAGGAATGCCTTGTTCAGTCTTAATCATCATTAGCAGATGAAACAGTATTGAACTTAAATGTAGTGTCTTACATGTACAGCATTCCCCAGCTGCATTTCTAAGATACCTGTGACTTCTGAACACTCCCTCTTTAATATTTTGCCACTGTCACTTAACTCTTTTTAGCTTGGCATGAGTAAATTAAAAATTATATGGAAAATGTTTTTCAGTTAAATACCATTGGTTCATTGGTATTGGTCTCTTAGGCAATTTAACAATTTTGTTACTGCATTATTAAAATATTTTGGTTGTTGATCAATTAGAACTAAATTCTAAAAGCTCTATTCTACTTGCATGAGGATCTCTGATCACTGCTGCTATGTGACAGTCTTATAGATGACTTACAGTGAATCTGATGCATTTTTAGATCCAAGAAATCAGCAGAAGAAAACAATTGAAGAGCAGCAAGTTACTTCATTTTAAAAAATGCTTTTTGAAGGAGCAATAAGGAAATTTTTCTCCTGCTTTTTTCCCTTCCACCAAATTACTACCACTAACTTTTCAGATGACATTCATTTGAATGGGGTGGTAGAAGAAAAAAGGTACTTACCATAAGTAATGGCAAGTTAACTCAGGGATTAGAGAAATGAGTGAATTTTATAAATCAGTTATCTACACCATGACTTAAGTTTTTGTGACAATCCCTTACTACTCTGTTCTGAAACTTGCATTTTGAGGAAAGTATATTTAACTCTTACTAGCAATATGTTCCTTGTTGTGCACTCAGTTAATCAAGCATCTTTTTCCTAAAGAAGCTAAATAACTCAGTTTACTGCAGTGAAGTACTTTTCCCTTTTGGTAGCACACAGGTTATCTTATAGTTTATATGCAGGAGTATTTTAGAAGGGAAACTTGATTTAAGAGAAGCTTTTCTGGGTGTGTTCAGCATGGTTTGAATGGAAAAGTTGTATTCTTTGTGTGTAGTAACATAGGCCAGAGCCTGCCTATTTGACCTTCATAGACACATGCTCTTCTTTCCCTGCACAGGAAATGGAACTACAGAGCAGTAAGTGTTACTGGTGAGGTTTTTATATGTAGGAAAACTGTGGGAAAATATGGAGAAACGCATTATTCTGCATCTCAAATTATTAATCAAAGACATTAGCTGTTCTTGCTAGTTCAAAGAAACACTGAACTCTTGAGAAAACAGGATTTTAGTTCATCGCTGGTGAAACTTGTCCCAGAGCTAGCTGTTGAAACAATTTTCTTGCTTTATATTGTCCATGATGGGACAGTGTAATAGAAGGTAAGGCCTTTGATACAAACATCCCCGTGAGACTCTTGCAAGATAGTTTTACTCACTTTTTAGTCATCTTCCCTAAGTCAGCTACTCTTATTTAAAAAAAAAAAGTTTTAATTTGGGGGAAGAACATTAAGATATGGCTTGTGAAAGGACTTTTTAAGACTATGCATTATCTAATTTCCACCTATTATATGCTAGTTTTGGCCTATAAAAGGGGATTACACTCACCTTTGCAAGTTGCTTTCCTTTTAGATAGGCAACAATGAACTGAAATTCTATTTTTGTTTCAGAGAATATTAAACTGAAAAGATTTAGTTTGATTTGAACTACTGCAAATGCATATGGCAAATAGGGACTATTGGGGGGAACCCTTTGTTTTTATCAGCTACAGTTCTTTAAAGGGTCTTGTAGGAGTTTTGTAAATTTATTTTGTATTTAAAATCAGTATAAAGGCTGGTCAAATGTAATATAATTGTGTAAACAAATTCTGTTAATAGAAAGATGTACAGATTCATTTTGTACTGTATCTTTAATCTTGTGAAATAAAGATACCACCTGTGTGGTTACCCTCAGTGTTCACAGTGGTTATAACAGAAGATGTGAGTTGCTAGTTATGCACTGGTATATGCCAATGTTCAATGCATCCCTTCCTATAAGGATTCTCATGCTGTCACTTCCATTCCTTAGGAAGGGCAAAGAAAGGGGGAATTATGCATTTTGTCTTCAGTTAGGCTATAAACTTACCCTCTGTGTGTGTGTGTGACAGTGTATGTAGCGTGTGTACCATGCCTGCTAGACACAGAACTGCTGTGTGATTCAAGAGTAGTGACCAGTAACTTTAGAATTACTGCTGCATTTTCAATACTGGTGCAGGGGTAATTCAGTCAGTCAGAACAGATACTGGGGGAGGGACTACTCCAAGCTGACAGATTTGTTTGCTTTGCAGGCCGTTTTTGACCCATTCATCCCTTCAGGCTCCACCTGTTGAGACCAAGTTAAATTCATTAATGGGCTTTCCAGTGTGCTTGTTCATTGGGGAGCAGGAAAGTAAGGACAGTGGGGGAGCAATAATGGCTAGGAAAGGCATCTGTAGGTAAGTGACCCTGAGCATCAGCCCAAATTACATGGTTTTCTGAAGTATTTGGAGGCTTTCCATACTGTCTGCTCCTGCAAGAGTAAGTGCAGATGGAGTACCATTTTAGTTGCACTTCACGTTAGCTTCCACAGAGATGGGTTGCTCACATTTTTTTTTTAATTTGGTATCCAACTTTTTGAGCTTTCCATATAACATGGGTTGGCATTCCAGATTTTTGAAAATAACTTTGAAGAATATCAGTTTTTTGTGTTGCAAAATACTGAAATTACAGCTCTTCAATTCTGCTGTCAATCATTTTCTGTATTTCCTTATTTTTTAATATGCTTGTTTTTCTTCATTATTCCTCCTAAACACAGGCTGTTCTGTAAAATTAGTTGTTCCAGTTCCCATCTGTTATGAATGTGGCTCCATTTCTGTACAAGATTCATGCAACTTTTTTTATTGCTTCTTATTAACTGCTTTTGCTGGGTGGAAAAAAAAGTTGTACCTGAGGTGTGTGTTTGTAGCCACAAGGGGGTGTTAGACAATAATGGCGACTTGGGCTCGTTAAATATTGAGGTCTCAAAGATTGGGAATAGAATAACTTCCACACTTTGAGTCACTGTCATATCTTGGGAGAATGTGTGTGTATCTGTGAATGTGTGTATACACACACACACACAGACATGTAACAAATCCTTGGTTGCAGGAGCTTCGGAAACTTAACAAAATTAAATAATTCAGTACTCTTACTTCTCTCATATTTGTGGAGCAAAAGTTCAACATGAAAAATCACTGTAGCTTCTGGTAAGACCTGGTAAATAATTACTTTCCCATGACTATTAAAACTTTTTTAGTATGTAAATCATTCTGAAATGTGGCAAACTGTCTTCCAACATTGTTTCAAATATTATGTGAACAGCCTTCAGGAGAGTGGCCTGTTTTGCAAAGTTAAATCCATATTTTCTTGGAGGACAAAATCTTTCCCACTAAAATAAGTGAAAATCTTTAGCAACAGGTGGTGAAGAAATTTTTTTTTAAATCATTTTTCAGAGATCATCTGGTGCAATATTTGAACTATTCAAATAGCTTGAAAACTGTAATTAAATTTATTTTACATTATTTGTTTCTGTCCAATCTTACTTTAATGTTTGTTAGGCTCCAGACTTTGCTACGTACTGAAATTCTATTAATTAATGGCATTTTAGGTGCTTCTAAATAATTTATTATTATTGTTATTACTACTATTATTTGGAAAGTTTCCTAGATCTAGTCAACAGCAATTTTAAAGGAAAAGCCAATTTGCATTCTAGTATTAAAAAGGGATACGTGATAAAGTCAAACACAGTTCATAGACTTTAAAGTCATTATTACAGCTGATGTTAAAATTACAGAAGAAATATGTGGAATGTTCCAGTTTAAGGGTAATAGCTTTGCATTATTAAAAAAAAAACACCAATTCTTCTTGAACAATCATCCAGCTTTGAATTCAAAGGCTAAAGGCCTGACAATCTACATGTCAGTGAGTTTTCCAAAGCGATTTTGTTACCTTCATTACTGGGGCTGTGACATCAGGAGGACTTGAGTTAATTTTTTCCAGGTTGTATTTAGTTTCATCTCTAGTTTTCGTCACATTGATTATAGGACTGGACAGTCCATTAGGAAGAATAGCCACACCAAAATACATCTACATTTTCTTGTGAAATCCAGTGTTATGTTAATGTTCAGCTGTAATTGGATAACTAAAGATTTCATATTTTTTACAAATAATTGTGTGTTTGACTTGGTTGTTGAAATCTGGGAAACATTGCACAGAAGGGAGGTGACTAGTAAGAGAATTCAGACCCAGTGAGATAAATGTGGTGATCTCACTGCACGCAGCTGTGTTGGCTTTTCCTGCCTCTGTGCTAAACTAACAGCCTTACTGAGTTCCCTACCAGGAGTCTGATTTTTTGGAAGGCAAAGGGTGCAAGTAGGTAGGAACTTCTCGAACAGGGCAAGAAAGAAGGATTTCTCCATTGATGTAATCTCTCAACTAACAAACTGAACATTGTATATTAACTGTTTGCCTACTCTATCCTGCATATTCAGTGAATAGCTCCATAGAGACAAAAAGTACTTCAGGTTTTTTGCACATGTAATTGCAAACACTTGGCATAATTATTGTTTGGGTTTACAAGCCCTAAAGAGTTTACTCTTCACTACACTTGTCATTCTTAGTTCGGTTCCAAAAGATAGATTAATACAAAATACTTCTAAATGTTTCTGGTGATACTAGTTCAGCATCATAAAACACAGCTCTCATGTTTAGAGTAAACAGTTTGCAAATAATCCTTTGGCTGAAAACTGAAAAACTCTACGGTAAATACTGAAAACTAATAGAAAAGTAAACTAAAAATAAATCCCCTTTAGGATTTCACATCTAGTGTCTCATTAATCCCATTTGGCACTGTGAAAGGTGCTAGAACAAACAATATTCTGTCATTTTAAAATTCTGTTCCTTATTTAAACACAGCAAATAAAATATTCATTTCCACTGTCTCCTTGGGATTTCCAAAAGCCAAATCATAAAGACTTTCTTGCAGTTACAGAAAAGGAAGCTTTCAAATTACATAAAATGAGAATGTTTGATAAGCCTTTAGCTCTCTCTATGCTTATATTAAGCGTTTGATGCTTCCAGATTTCTCCACTAGCCATTACACTCCTGGCACTGCTATTCTACAAACTCTTCAGTTGCTCAGATTGCAGGCAGAACAAGCTCTGCAGGTACTGGTAATTTGGTTTGCTGTTAGATGGCAAAACAAGGGTGTCTGGTCATTGAGAAATGTCCTTCTGTGGGGAAAATATCATCTGTGAAGGGGAGGTGAAGGTGATGGCCAGCCATGCTGGAAATAGTGCATTTGTACCAGCAGTATTTGTTTTAAACTAATCTTGCCATTACTGAGGTGTGCAGTTAAACAAATCTCTCCTGAGGTATGTGATCTTCCAGGCTGGGCTGTGGCAGCTGGAGCAAAGACCACTCAGGTGTGTGCACACGGTCCGAGGTAAGGGAGCTCAGCAAACAGTCTTTTGGCACTACACATTTATTTTCTTTTACTGCTCTGTGTGTCAGTATCCGCTCACTGGCTGAGAAGTAGCACTCCTGTGGACTACTTTGTGATAGAGTATAAAGAAATATGAAGTAGAGACTTAATTGTGGAAGCAGGTCCAGATAGGCAAAGAAAATCTCAAAGCATTTCTGTACACTTCTGAATTGAGCCTCTGTTGGCACATCACTAAGGGTTAAGTCACACTGCCTCATTTAATATGATGAAATATATTGAATTCTGTTAACTGACAAATTTAATTAAATTTGCAGTAAGGCTTGCATGAGAATCATGGTTTTGTATTGGAATAAGATAGCATAATTTTCCAGGATATAATGAATTATTGATATCTTTATAATGAAATATTAAAAACCCTAGTTAGCTGTCAAGTTGAAAGAACAAAAATCAGGTGATGTGTATATTTAAAATAAACTGGAATTGGGATCATTCTAGCCTTTAATTACTGAGTGCATGTGTTTATAGTTATGATGTCACATGCTCTAACCCTGTAGAGTGATACCATAAATACATCTTCAACATCAATCAGAATATCAAGACTAGAATGCTGTATTTTTATGGTTAATATTGTAATATTCTAGAAAATGGAAGAATATAATCTTTGTTCTTCAAACCCAAACTAGTTGAAGTAGGCAAATCAGATTCTCTGGAGTTTGTTTGAATTTTTTTTCCCCCCTATGTCTTTACTTTGGTGGGAATAAACCCTCAAGTATATTCTAACTTTTCTTTCCATTGTAGGAACAGCAATGTTCAACCAGAAATTGAATATACTTATTTTAATAGAACAGTTTTGGAATTGATGCTCTGATGTAATAGAATATTTCAGTGGAAAGGACCTGTAATGACCATTAAGTTCTACTGCCTGACCACTGCAGGGCTGAACAAAAGTGTTTTCTGTGGTTTTGATTCTGAGAAGACTCAAGAAAATATAAGAACCTGTATCAGGTATGTTACCTGCTACTCCTTCCATTCCAGATCCTACCAGTGAAAGAACTTCAGAAATATAAAACAGAAATTTCTTGCAAGTCCAAACAGAATAATAGTACTAAACAGAGTTGTGTGAGGTTGTGGTAATGATGTTGTAACTTGGATGGAATAAATAGTGTAAGAGAATCAAATGTTGTAAAACATGTTTTTGCTCTCCCCCCACCTCTGTCCCCCTCCTCCTTTTTAAAAGGATGCTTAATACAGGAACTTCAATGTACCTAATATCAGAAAAAATAATTGGTGCTAGAGCAAATATAAGCCTGGTAATATGCATAAAAGAGGAAAAGGTGCTAAAAAAGTGTAATATATTATATGCAAGTCTTTTTCCTTTAATGACTTCTTAAATGAGGAAACATCCCTTTCCTCAGCCCTTTAACCATCTAAAGGCTATCAGTAAATATGCTCTGGAGGGAAAAGAAAGCAAAGATGGAAAATATATTTCTGGTGCTAAGTCTTAATTACAACCTGATTGATGATATTTCATGCTTTGTGCTTTAGCAATGCAAGATACAGCAACCGCTGTGACTGCTGGACTGTTTCTGACAACATTTGTAGCTGCCTTTGTGATTATAAGTTCAAATACTCTTGTGAAAATTACTCTGTAATAGCTCTTACTTTTATTCAGAAAACAAAGAAGAGGAAAAAGCAAAAGAAGAAATGGGGTTCAGGACTTGACCAAAACCAGGAAGGATTCATGGCCTTCAAGTCTCTTTCTAGCCAGGATCTTTCACAGCATACAGTATATCAGAGATCAATAATGTTATTGTGGGTCCCCTATTAAAGATGGGGAAGATAAAGGGAAACAATTGGAAAACTAATCTGTAGTTCTTTTGGTTTATAAAACAATCCTGAGAACAAACAAAGGCACCAGTTGTACCTGAGTAGAACTATCCATGTCCTTGCTGAATTTACCCTGTACACATGTAAATGAATCTGAGAGCCAGCCTAAACCCATTTGGGCCCGTGGGCAGATTATGCAACTAAACATCTTCCAGGTGATTGGCTTTGTCTGGGCAATCAACATCTTCTACTGCTGGATAAAGGAGAATCAGCAAGTCCCGTTTGGGAAGTTGTGAGCTATTTTCTCCCAGCCACCTCTAGCTGGCACTCGTGTCGGTGCTTTGGGACACGCAATGTCCCCCGCTTGTGCCACGGGGCTTTGGGCTTCGGTTCGAGTGTTCTCTGTAATGTGTCCCCACACTGCTCTGCACCAGGAACCCCTTTGAAAGCCCCTTCGAAACAATCAGGTGAACCAGACATGCTAAGCTGCTGAGTGTAACATCAGTTGTAATTACATGCTTATCTTGCCGTTGCATTTGAGATATTCCCAGTGGTTTTGCACTTTTTGAAACTCTTAGCTCACCCAGAGAAGGCTAAACCTGCAACTTTTTTTTTTTTTTTTTTTTCCTTTTTCAAGTCAGTCCCCATTACTAATTAAGGCTGTTATTATAGTGTTTATTGTAAATGTTAAGGTAATTAACGTTTCTCAGCTTCCCAGGTTCAATTTTCTAGGAAGCTCTTTGGTGACTTGCTACTCCCTCAGCTCTCCAGAGTCATTCTCTGAATCTGCTAATGGATGTAAATATACACATCTGTGCTCACGTTTGGGCTAATGATGCACATGTTCATTTTGCATAAGCTTCCTTTCAGCTGGAGTCTCGGAATTGTACTGGGGTTAGAAGTTAATTTCTCCATAAAGACATTTGCATATGCAAATTGCTCTCTAAACTGTTTAAAGGCAGGAATAAGATTAATATTACCATACAATTTATATTATTAGGTTTGTAATACTCTTACAGTTTAACATCTTAAACACCATTTGGTTCATAGACATTGTATTAACTTTCTTATACCTGCCTAATCCATAATCCGCGAAATTCATCAGGGTCCAACAAAAGAAGTGAGGTGCCTGTTAATTGGTGTTAACAGTGTGTACACGAACTCACCAGTTACAAATAAATAGCGCTGTATTTAAGCACGCCCGTTCAATAACCCCTAGCAGAAGGATATTTTGTTTGCATTATCGATTGTTATTTGCACATCGCTATCCATGTAGCGAATGGAGAGCGGAGACGGCAAAGTCCGTTGCCTTCGAATCCTATTTGGAAGCGGGCGTTAAGAGCCTCGGCAGGGCAGAGTGCCGGCAGGGCAGAGTGCCGGCAGTGCGGGNCGATGGCCGGGAGCGCGCCCTCAGCGCCCGCGGAGCAGCGCGCCCGCCGGTAGGTGCGCGGGGCCGGGCTGCGGCGGCCCGCGGGGCTCTGCCTTCCCAGCGCCGGGGAACGGGGGCCGCGGCTCGGGGCTGGCGGGGGCGGAGGACAGCAGAACGTGGAGCCGAGGAACCCTAAAGCGAAGGCAGGTGGCCCTCGGTGCCTGCGGAGCGGGGTCGCCTTCGGCTGCGCGCCCTGACGGAGCCGAGGTTCCCCTCCGCGCTCCGGCCCTTTCCCCGGCCGGGGTCGCGGCCCCGCTGCCAGCCGCGATGCTCTGTACCGAGCGCGGAGCCGCTCCCGCGGTGCTCGCAGCCTCCCTCGGGGCCGTTCTCCGCCGGGGGTGTTGGTGCCGGGCAGCCCAGCGCCCCTGGGGTGTGCGGCTGTGCCCGTACGCGCGGGCCGGAGCTCTGCGGCCGCGGAAGGGTTAACGCTCATTAGCGGCAGCGCGGGGAAGCTGCGCGCATCCACCTACCCCTCAGCTGCTCTGTGTAATTACTCATGGTTTGGATATTTTTCTCGCTTGGGTCCGCTGAATTGTGCTGCTTTTGAAACGCTTTTCTGCCGTTCAGATACTGCAAGGCAAACAAAAATCGCTCGGTCATCTTTCTGTTGCCGCGTTTGAATACGCTATGTAAATTGTAGGTTTAAAATGCTCAAATTGCGTATTTCCATGCAAAGTGGATTTTTGTGTTGATGTACGATCAGACAGCCTTTTCTCTGCCCACTTGTTTAGTTCACGTGTTAAATATTCTTACTGTGCTGCATCTCCACTTTTCTCTATTGATTTTTGTTAATTTTTTTGTGGATTAATTGGTTGTAATCAGCCTCACCTTTTCTGAATTTTTCTTTCTCATGGCTTAATCTTTTTGGGACTTCAGGTTTTCAGAGACACAAAAGTTTTAAAAATGTTTAACTGCTTGACTAGATCGGGTGATGCTTTGCAGCTCGTGTCTTCTCATACTTTAGTTGTGCCTTTTGCTGGGAAATATCCTTAGGATAATATTGCAGTATTGGTTTGAGGGCACTTTTAGTATTGTCAAGGCAAAAATTTGGCAAACATTGGCATTTCTTTACTTGTGAATCAGATATGAATCATTCTTGTCTTCTGTGAAATGTGTGTTTTGCAAACTTACTAGTCTGGGCAAGTAAATTTCAAACTACAGGTTGCTTGGACAATGATTGTGTTCGCTAATTCTGGCATGTGACTCTGATTTTGTTTTTTCTTTTCTCTGCCAAGGTGATGGAAACATACCTTGCATTACACAGACAAGTGAGATCTGGACTTTTTCTTAATATTGTCCAGATAAACAGGTTTATTTTACTAAAGTTTGTGGTATCACCAAAAAGCTTAAAGAGCAGTTTCCCACATCTCTATAAGATGTATTATGTGGGATTATGCAACACATTGGACTTCCCTAAATACTTCGTTTCTTAGTGGCTAGGTCGTCTCTTCTCCAAGAATTTTCAGATTTGATTTATTATAATTTAAAGCAGTGTTCGCTATGAATTACTTTGTTATGTTATGCTTTTTTTCAGGTAAATTGTTGACCTTTCCTGTATATTATTAGTGGTTTTTCATTATATTCCTATGATGCTTTAAGGTACAAAGTGAGTAGTAGTAACTCCTTAGCAGATCTAACATACAGGTTACCTTATATGTAGGAACACAGCTGGCAACTTTAGTGATCTCTGCTCTTTTATAGTTTTGGCTTTTAAATTATTTTTAAAATATCAGTGTCATCAGGAGCATAACCATTAAACTTTCCAGTAAGAGAAAAGAGTCAGATTTTTTTTCTCTCACATGATGCAGTGTATCTCAGTTCTAACTAGTTGTACGCTCTTACAACTTATGGCCTCCATTATCATTAAGAAAAGAACAGCATGCCTTGGTCTTTAACTGCAGAGCTTTCCTTAACTTGAGTTCCTTGTATCCCTCTCTACATCAGTGGCATAATTAATACTCTGTGTGCTTGATTTAGATTACAGTCCAAGGGATGCAAGGTAAAAAGGTGACAGCTACATCTCAGTAGTGGCCAGCTCCCCATGTCAAGTCCTTGTTTGTGCTGCCTTGCCACCTATCTTGTTCAGAACTAGCAGCTGGTACAGTTCCCTGGTTGAGAAACCCAGACTGTGTGTGGGTTAAAACCATATTGTGAGTGGGCTAAATACATCATGTTTATAGAGCCTGTAATTTTCAGCTATCTCAAGTCTGGCATCAGCAAGTGAAGATGAGAAGTGGTATCTAAGTGTGTTACAAACCTCTCAAGACGTTTTGCTCTGCAAGGGTTCTGTTGCCCCTGAAGGAGTGACCTTTCCAGTCAGTGAGACAGTTTCCAAGGTGGCATCAGCTATAAGGTCATGGCTGGTGGCTTCTCCTGCTCTGACACTTGGCTCCTGGTAGTACCCTTTCTTCATGCAGCGTTTAACCCAGGTGTTGCACTGAGGCTTTGTGCAGTAAGCTAACAGAATCCGTTTTGAGTTGTTAAAGTCCTGTTAAAGGTTGTCTTTGCAACGCCATCAGCTTTCTCTTTGGAAGCTGGAAAACCAAAAAGATCATTAGGAACTAAGCTATAGAACTATAAGGATTCATGTGGTGGTGGCAGTCTTCTAACATAATCTTTGCCATCTAAAAGTTGTGTTTATCTAAGATAATCACTTAAACTCACTCTGCAGGTCAGCTAGGAAACGACAAACTTCAAAAGGCAATTCATGGCCAATTTGTCTAAACTATTAGTTGCATTAAAAAAAAATATATAAAGTATTCAACTGCAAAACCAGATTATTTTGTCCTCAGATGGCTCAGTATGTTTCTTTGGAGTCTGTCATGACAGATGTTTTCTTACAGGCTTGTGAATTCTGGTAATGGGTGTAGTAACTTCACAAGTGGTTAACCTCGAGGAAGGAATGTCTGTCTTTGTATGTGTCAGGTGTGAGCATGTGTTGTCTTCAAGACTATAGCTGTAATTATGACCACAAGAATTTGAGTCCTAGGAAATTAGAAGCCTTACAGCTCAGCTTGTACATCTGGAAACTTCAGGGATTAAATCTTTGCTCCTTGTAGGTGGTGAAAGGTTTACCAGGGCCTTAAACAGGGCCAGAAATCCATCTACAGGTGGCTGTGTGGGTAAGACTGCTTCCCAGGAAGGGATTATGTATCCCCTGTTGACATCTGCCGTCAATTTTCTCTGTCTTCTAAATGTTTAAACAAGGTGAATGGTGTGGAATGTCCTATTTTTTTTCAAAACTGAAAGGGGTCAAATTTCAGAAATTGTGATTGAAAAAATTTAAAAGACGCAGTCCTGTGTCAATACCAACACATCAGTGTTCCAGATTTCTTTTTGTTTCTGAAAAAACTATAGATGAAAATACACAAGCACATTATTTAGAGCAGAATTGCACTTTTAAAATGAATGTCCTGATCACCTGCATTTCTGCAGTTCAGTTTGCATCTCGGAGCACATAAACTGATTCTGTTTGGGATAAAACTGAGCAGAAGGAGGAACTCATTTAATGTACTCCAAGTGCTGATGCAAATTCAGTCTACAGGATCATTTTTGAGATAATTGTAAGTAAAAACCACAAAAAGGTAGCGTGAAAGTTGTGCCTTTAATGCTAAGTATTTCACTCTATCACTCCTCTCCTAGTGGTAAGGTTTTATGCTGTTTCCTAGTGTAAACTTAGGATATAGTCTCTTGACCAACGTGACAACCCATTTTTAAATTTAGCATAATTATTACTATATATTGTCAGAAAAAAAATACAAGAAAAAGAATAAGCATCATAGAACAATGCTAAAAGAGTTAATAGCAGACATCAGTGCTAGGACAATGTGTCCCTTAGATAAACATAGAAACAAACAGTGCTTTTTTAATAGGAAATAATCTTAAAAGAAGTAGGTTACTGGAATGTATAGCTTTCTTATACATCAGTTCTATAGAGATACAGTGTCTGAAGGGAAGCCATAAAATTAAAGAGCTTTTGCTCTCATCAATCTCAAAAATCCTTCAATAGGTGCTTTTTTGACAGGAAGTATTTCCCATAATACTGAAAATAATTTTTCAGCAGTGATAATTTTTGTTAATTCAGTCAGCTGACTGACAGTCATTTGCAGTGAAATGTCTAGAAATGTGTATAACACTTCCTTGAAGTTTAGTGAAACATGCAAGTCTGAGTTAGTTCCCATACTCTTCTAGGAGGGGGATTCACCTCATTTGAAAACAGATCAGGCAAAGGACCCTCTGGAGATGCTGTGTTCCTTCTACTGATTATAAGCAGAGCATCAGGTGACTATCTCAGATGTCTGACTGGGTGTCTGGAGTTAAAGGAGGTGTGATTCATCTTGCTTTATTAAGGTAACTGAACTAAGTGTCTCAGCACAACTCCTTCAGCCTGAAACAGAGGGCAGGGCTGACCAGTGTGCTTCAGGATCCTACAGAGATGCTCTAGTTGTTCAAAACTATGCTGATATTCAAGAGCAGACAGTGTGCTCCAGAGCTGAGGTTGAAAGTGGAGCTCCTGGTCCTAGGGCAGCAGACCTGCCTGGTGAGCTAGGGAGAAATGATGTCTTTTTGATGAGCTGTTTCTTAATTCATTACACTCTTTTAGGCCAAGTTTTAGTTGGCCTTCATAGACATGAATATTTATAGAAACCAGTTCTCTCTGTGGGCTCTTGGGTTTGCCAGCTGTGAAATGAAATGAAAGAATTATCTTCAATTTACTGTTGAAATAGGGGGTGGCTATACGATACAGTAATCTTGCTATCTGAACCAGGGGCCACTGGTGAACAGAAGGTACTATTTTGCAGAACTTCATGGTGGTTTTGTGGTTGTGTGGGTGATGGAAATGCATGAAAAAACCTCTACTAAGCATTTTTGAAGAGAAAAGTATTACTAGCTGCAAAACTGAAACTAGAGCTTGTCAAGCTCTGCAGCACAAGGCCTGTTTATTTTCTAACAGAGCTGTTTCAATTGAATGGCTGTAAGGAAGAATGTGGCCTATGAAGTTTAATCATTAGTTGCTCTTTGGTTGCCAGCTGCTCCTAATGACAGAAACTTGCCAACAGAAATGCTCCTTTCTCTCTGATCCTTGCTAGATTGTTTCAAGTTTGCCACAGTTCAAGTATTTACCTGGCTAAATATTCTATTATTAAATATTCATTATATTCTATGTATGAAAATTATACATGGTGGAAACAGCAGGTGCATGCTCCCAAATTTATCCTAAATTATCCAGTACATGAGTTTAGCATGAGGAATGAGATCCCAGTTGATAGGTGCATGGATTACTTTGGGGGCATTCACAGCCAGAATCTCAAGTGTCACTGAAGAGGATAAAACTGAGGTGAGAAGAGGTTCAGCCGGTTTGGGCTTTCCTCTCCTAAATAACACATCTCTGACCTCTGCAATTTAATTGTCCAGTCTCTCTGAATGGAGGCAGCTGTGTTAGTTTACCACAGTACATGTGGGCTCAGAGCTTGACACCAGCATTCAACTCTTTTTTTTTCCCAGAAAGGTTTGCAGATTCTCCCTGTATCCAGTCTAGGCATGGATGTGCTTGGAGCTGAGGTTGATTGAGGGTAGCCACAGACCTTTGGGAGCTGCAGCTCGAAACAGCTACATTAGCTCTAAAGTGACACTGAAACAGGCAAACAGGCACTAACTTTCAAGGGATAATTCTTTATTTTCAGGGCGTTTATCTTAAAAAAAAAAAAAAGTTCTTCTAATTCTGCTAACTTTCAGTAATTTCTGACATGCTTTTGTGTCGATGTGAATTATGTGTCAAATTTACAACTCTGACACAGTGAGTCTTGGTAACAGAGTGTCCCTGTCCCTTTGTGGGCCTGTGCCTTTATGAAAGAGGAAGTAAATACCTCAAATATTCTAAAATCTACTTGTCTGTAAACCACTGCCAAAACTTGTCCACAGGATATGGCAGCCTTTGCCAAAGGTTAGCTGGATTCAGCCTCCCCAGAGCTGCCAAGAGAGCAGTAACACCACATTAGCATTGCCATGAACTGGTATTTCCACATATCATAATGCTGTGCTGCTGAGACCTATTGTGGGCTGAGGAGCAGAATAACCATGGTCACTGCTGGCCCTGTAAGGCTGGGTGGGAGATGGGGTGGCCTGACTGCATTGCTTCCATTCCCAGAGAGGTTCAGAAAGCACCCATGCTGTCAAACACCCTGCAATGCTGGGAGTGTTACCTAGGAGGGGTTGCACAGGCAGGATACTCAGATTCCAAACCTTTTAATGAAGAAAGGCCTTGCTGGTATGACCTGAATGCCCAGCATCCATCTCCAGTGCTTTGTATTGTTTTGTTCAATGAAGTGAGTGAAGTCTTCATAAGCTCTTCTTTTTGTTGTTGTTTTTTCTGACTACACTAGAGTTTTCAAGGCAACAATAAACTTGTGGTGTCTTGGATGGAAAGGGAGTCTTGGGGTTTCTTTGGTGGTTTTTGATCTTGTGTTTTCGTGGGTTTTTTTTACAGGGTAGCTCTACTAAAGCACTTGCATAAGACAGAAGAGGTCATGCATTAACCAGAAAGAAGAAAGTTACACAATATCTGACAGCATTCAGAAATGTAACATGAATTAAATTATTGTCTAAACATTTGGGATACTGCATTACCCAAGCCCAGCTGAGAGCTGGAATATGTTCATGACTTCATTTCTCTTACCATGTGACTCTCATCTTTCTCTGTAAGTTTCCACATGCATAATGCAGGAGGAGAGCACAGTTCTAGCTATATGGAATGGCTGGGCACCTGCTGCAGCTAAACTTTATGTTATTTCCTCTTCATTAGGAACTGTAGTGATAAGACAAGGAGTAGTGGGTAGAAATTGAAATAGGGGAAATTTAGGTTAGGCATTAGGAAGAAATTCTTTACTGGGAGGATGTTGAGACACTGGAACAGATTGCCCAGGGAAGTTGTGGATGCCCCAACCCTGGCAGTGTTCAGGGCCAGGTTGAATAACGTGTCCCTGCCCATGACAGGGGGTTGGAACTAGATGATCTTGAAGGTCCCTTTCAAGCTGTAACATTTTATGATTCCATGATTAAATGATAAAATAAACTGAAACTGAAGCATTAGTTTTTTGAGAAGGAAAGAACAGGGAAATGTCTTGCTGTACTTTTATCTGTTTTTTCCTTTCTCTTTTCCTTTCTTCTGAGTATTGATTTGGTGTATCCAACTAAATTATTATATATCCTCAAAACATGGAATTTTGAAGGATTGAATCACATTCCTATGCCTGTGTGAGGACTGGAGATTTTTTTTCCCATGCACCTATAAATACTGGTTTAGTTTTGGTTCTGTGTAGCCTGTGCATGTACACACAGCTACAGCACTTGTGTCCCACTGGTTCAAGCCAGGCATACAAGAAGGTACCACTGCAGAAGGTTCCCCAGCAAATGGTTTGGCCTCCAGGGACATTCCCCAGGGTGTCTGCACAGCTCTGTCATGCACACAATATGCAGTGCTCCCTGCTATTCCAGTTTTGAGAGTTTACTTTGACAGCAATGCCCCTAGCATTGAGTGATTAGCCATTGTCCCACTGTGTGGGAGCTGGTAAATATGAGTTTTGGTGCATAATACTAACCATTTCTTAACACCCTTCATGCTTTGTAACTGGGCATTTGTGTCAGATTAAAAGATGATCTCATGGAAGCCATGCAATAATGCTGGTATTAATTATTTGATACCCTCTAGCATGAGGTGCAACCAGTCCTTCTTCCTGCAGTTGGTGTCAGGCTTGCATTGTCTCCCTGTTGCAGCTTCCTCAGCAAAATACTGAGTATAGTAAAATACAAGTGATTTGCTGCCTCCATATGCAAGAGGGGCCTGCACCAC
The DNA here is from genome assembly GCA_013399835.1 of Leptocoma aspasia. Lineage (NCBI taxonomy): Eukaryota > Metazoa > Chordata > Aves > Passeriformes > Nectariniidae > Leptocoma > Leptocoma aspasia. Next base: position 739,674 of record VXAX01003660.1, on the reverse strand, counting down.
TCACACCATGTATCCCTGCATCACTTAAAAGATCACACCTAGATAGATGGCCACAGGTCTTGGATTCCTCTTTTGGAATGCACGAGTTTGCCTGCTGTCTCACTATCATCGGGGTGCTACCATGGAGTACCACTTATTAGTGTGTCTTAGTAAAAACAAAGCAACCCAAAAGCTCAATAAAACCAAAACCAAATAACAAAAAGTGAAGGATTTTCTCATACCGTCTGTTCTAGATCATGCTAGTATACTATGTATTCTTATGTTTTGACAACTAAACAAATACAATTAGACACAAATGCATTAGACAGTATCACTGCAAACATACTCTTTTGTACTGTGCATAAACTTGACTCGTCAGGAACTTTGTTTCTACTTCAGATATATTTTTGGTAATGTTATATAAAATACCGTGTACCTTTAAATTCAATCTTTGCACAAGTATTTTATTCCTAGGGCTGTTTTTTCGTTCTCTTGAAACAGGAGTAGCCATGCTAAAGGAGTAGAACCATCATGTGTAATGGGCCTATATTTAGGCTGTCTAAAATAGACAGTGACAATAAACATGATATTTGTGAGTTGCCCTGAAGGACTGCAGTGTCCTGGCATCACATTAAGTTGCATTTGACTCTTCAGACACTGGAAATGAGGAAAGACTGGTTGGATCATCGAAAGAATTTTCTATAAGGCAAACTTGTTCTCTGTGCTGTCTTCCAGAGTATTGGTTTTTGTCTGGCTTTAAATAATCAAGCAGGGTTTCCTTAAACTGGGAAACAACTTCACATTTTAATGTTGCCTTTATAATAATCAAGAAGGGTCTCCTTTATAACAAAAATCCCTTTTTAAACTCTTTTCATTGGAAGGGTGCTGCTGATACAGATTAGAAATTATAAAAGTTGTCACATAGAAATACAATTATAGAGAAATTATTTATATGTAAATAGTTGTTAGCTATATGGATATACAGAGGAGGCTTGAACAGAAGATGACTTTCTCACTCAGTTCCCAATCACCCTTTTGAGCCAACATTCAGCACAAGAAAACCTCTTTGCTTTCATTCAGGGCTGCATCACTTCCTCAATAGTCCTTGTCTTCCTGATGCTTTCACAGTTGGATTCTGTGTTTTTCTCTCACTCTGAATCTGTTCTCCTGTTCTGTGCATACTCACAGCTCAGAGAGATCAATGCCCATCCTCTCTGTAGGCATACAGCCTCCAGTGAAGCATCTCTCTACAGAATTCAGTTGCTCCCTTGTCTTGAATGTGGCTAGTGTTTGAGGGCTTGACTTCTTTCTTTCTTGGAGTTTTTTGTTTTGTTTCGGGTTTCTTTTTTTCCTCTTCCCCCAGCTGTCTTAGTCAAAATGAGAGTTTAAGTGATACTGATTGATGGCAAATAATTGTACCCACCATCTTCACTGAATGTGTTTTTACACATCATCTACTATTTAACTTATTTGTAATCAGAAAATAAAGCCCTGATTTCATTTCTGCAGGTGAAACTTGAGGCACAGGAGGAATTCTGCTGGCTCTCCTTTTACTGATGGAAGCAGGATCCATTTTTGAGTTGTACAGCGAATACTTGAAATGCAGTAATTTGATGTAATGTATATAAGCAGTGCTGTAAAGTTAATATCTGTCACAAGAGAATGTCATTTCATGCAAGCCAGGCTGTGTGTTTTCTAAAAGAATGTTTATCATCCAGCATGATATTCCAGTAAACTTATGATAGCTTACTCCCTTCCCTGTTTCTTTTGTCATTAGTCCCAGTACAGAAGGAGGACAGGTAGATAGGATTTTATGATCTGTGTTCACTTCTTGATGGCTGTCTTCAGTGATGTCAGGCTCTGATGTCATAATTGATTCTACAGTGATTCATTGAAGAACACTGTGCTTTTTGTGTTAGTGAGATAAACTTAAAAAACCACTTTGATAATCATCACAACAGCAAATAAAGTACAGGAGCTTTTGGAGGGTTTGGGAAATGGAATACATCTGGCTAGCTTGTCTGTGCAGAATTTAAATGAGAACATATGAAAGCATCAATATCAGATGTGCAAACCAGGTCACTCAGTGGGAATTTTCTTTTGAAACACACGTTCCTTGTATGACTCACTTTTTGAGGTTTGAAAGAAGAAATCAATTCTTAAACACAGTTCCCTCCACATACTGTGGGTTGGAGCATCAGTTTTATAGTATTGTGTTGTGCAATAGTTGTGACTACTCCAAATTCACCATCTTGAAGCAAGAGTCTGTGACACTCCTAATGGGCAGGTGTTGAAGTCTGGGATCTGGGTGCTGCTTTGGACTTCTGCCCTGTGGAGGCCTTGAGAAAACAAGGAAGAGTATTAAGGACCCTGTACCCCTAAAGGGATGTTAGCAACCTCTCCTCCCTTACTGCATTTAGATTTCCTGTTGCCTGCTATGATTACCAACAGAATTTTGCTGAACAAAGTAAAACCTGATCTGAACAATTCTAGTCTTTGGGAAGAAAAACCATAAATTAGTGGTTTTTTTCTTCTGTTCTTTCTCCTGTTTGTACAATTCTGACTGGGGGAAATAAGTGCCAGATTTTAGAGATGCAGATGTTCTGCTAAACAAATTGACATATTCCCTCTTCCCTGTGATCTTGTCCCAGTCTAGTTTAATTGCACTGTTGCTCTATATGGTAAGAGAAGCATTTGACTGATTGTTGCTTCAGATTCTAGTCTGAGTTGAAAGGTTGGCAGTTTAGGAAGTTGTCCTTCAAGTTCCCATGCAATTACATGGCTTCAGTTACACTTTGAATGAATCATGTACCCAGAGTGAGCTATACTGAAAGCCTTGAGATGCAGAACTTCTATTTTCCTGATGTGACTGGTGATGTGAACTATAATTCAAACATTTTGTCTCACATGCTCTCTTGGTTTTTGCCTGCTGTATATTATTTCTAATAGTAAAAATAAATAAAAATAAATACATAAAAATTCCTGTTTTGTTTTGCGCTGCTGGTCTTCTACAGTGTCTTTCTACATTTCTCAAGTTTTTAGGAGTTCAAGTAATAGAGGAGGTTGTACAAGTTTTCTCCAGCATCAGACTTTGAATCTGTCTCTCATTATGAGGCATCCAGAATCCATGAAGTATTTCTGAGGCATGGTCTTGACAGGAGAGACATTATTGCCTTCTGAACTGCCTAAATATGCTGGTATTGCCTGCAGGAGAGCATTTTAGGTGTCTTCTCTCTCTCTATGGAAAACAGAGGAGATTCTGTGGCAGATAAATTCTGGTGCAGGGGAAGCAGCAGCTGTTGGCCTACCAGATATTAGCCTTGGTGCAAGTATTCCTGAGGGAGATGCTTATGACTTTCTTACCAATGTATCCTGTACAGACTCTCCTCTCTTACTGTCACTGAATTGTGAGCTTCCAGGAAAGCTGGGATGAGTTTTTGTGGCATATGGTTTTATGTGTGCTGGTTGTGTTGGAGAAAAAAAGGTCATTCCAGGTCACCCCAGCTTTAACACTGCTTCTGCCATGGACTTGCAGTGTGGATTCAGGCAGATCACTCTGTATCTGTTGGAGTAACTGGGAATGATCATCAGTGTGGCTGCACTGGGTCCTGGGCTTAGGCAGACTTCCAGGGTGCTTTTCTGTCATTCAGTGTGCCAGATAGCTCTAATCACCTTCAGTACCTCACTCCACCTCACTCCATCTCTGTCTAAAATCACCAGGAGACAGCACTAGTGACCTACCTTGTAATGGCACAGGGTGGATTTGCTGTGGCTCTGCAGACACAGCACTGCCAAGGCTCTTGTTACCATTCACTTAGGTGTAATCCATAATGGGAAAAGCCATCCTTTCTCCCAGAGAGGCTGCAGGAGTTTCATAGGGCGTGTCCATTTGTCTCCCTTTGGGCCCTAATTCTTCCTTTTAAATTGAGAGTTTTTGTGTGAGTGTTACATGTACCAGGTAGTGACTGAGCTTCTTAAGCTACATCTGAAGTCATGGAGCTCATATAAAAACATGTATCAGAGTAAGTAAAACTGGTCTAAGATCTAAAACAGAGTTTTACCAGAGACTTTTGCAGGGCAATTTACAAGCTGGCAGAGCTGTATACGTGGAGAAAATATTGTCAATATTATGAATACAATAATCAACCAAATATAACTTTATTCCTGTCATCATCTAGGTCATTCATAATGTAATCTTACCTCAGGCATTTAGGCAGAGGTTGGTACATTTTTTTTTTCACTAAGAATGATATCCAAATCCGCTTCCTTTATTTCACTGGGTTTCCAAGTTCATTTTTTTGGTTTTTTTTTCCTGTTGTTTAGTACTGTGTTTTGTTTATGCTATTGCACCTTGAAGTACTTGGGACTTGGTTTTGATGCTAGAGAGTTCCAGTTTGGAGTTTGTTTATTATTCAGATCATGATGTGCTGATGGTCAGTGTTTATTTACAGGCCAAGCGAAAGGAAGAGCCATGAGCTCTCTCTCACCTGGAAATTTGCCCAAGGCAGCAATCATTCCTCAGTTCATGCTACTAGAATAGTTTCATCTGTACAGGTTTGCCAAACACATGGTCAAGATAAAATTACTTATTTTTCCTTGAGGCTTTCCTGGTGGGAGTGAAGCTTGTTTGTTACAAGAAAAGCCCTGGTCAGAGTCTTTCCTTTTCTTACTGTCCCTTTGGCTTAGTTTCTTTTATCTTCTATGTGGAATTTAACAGCTTGTCTAGCTGTTTTCCCACAATGGTCTCCTACAAAACTAAATGCAAACCACTGTAACCAGTTAATGTTTCAGTTCCTGGGATTATAAGGGAATGTATAAGCAAGAAAAACAGAATCACTGTATGGATACAGGATTTTTTTCAATAGTGTAGCCATGTAAGGCAATAGAGTCTATGCATTTAGCACAAGCTGGCTATTGATATTATCTATGGAAAACAAGAAAGCAAACAACTGAATTTCATTCTCGGTATTTTTATTCTGATTTTTTTCTCCTATTTTCCCATATAACTGTAACCTAGTAACTCTAGGTAGTAATCAGAAAGCCAATTGCTTTGAAAGCAATCACATGGATGTAACTTGAAGCAATTGGAGAAATGACCCTTAGTGCTTAAAATTATTAACTGTGCTAAGCTGTTTCTTCTAAGCAGAGTTGAAATCTATTGAGAAACTATTTGAGTTTGCTGTCCAAACACATGAGTAATTAATGGTATGTTTACAAAAACACCATGCCATTACAGATACTTCTGAAATCCATTACAGATGCTTCTGATACTTCTAAACCTCAATAGTGCCACAAACATTTCTACATATCAATATTACTGCTGTTGGTGCTTGTACTCACATAGTGTGTAAAGGTCCCACCTAAAGTGAGGGCTCATTGTACAAGGTGCTGGGTGTCAGACTTCTGGCACAGGATAATTATGTGTGTCTTTCTCAAATACATGTTTTTGGGTTACCAAGATAAAGGGAGAAGAACAATGATATTCCTTTTCATCTGTTGCTAGAGTGGAGTTGTACAGAAGGACAGATGGGTAGTCATGTCACAAGAAGGAATGGCTGTAGTCTGTGAATTTACATAGTTTTGAAATGAGAGGTTTCTAGTTATCAAAGCAGTTTCATCATTTTACAATGAACCTTCATCAGTTTTCAAAAGGGCTTGTATAATGCATTTTATCAAAACACTGGGAGGACTAAAGAGACAAGAGTTTTGTTCCAGCTCTATGATCTCTACCTTCTGTAGGACTGGAAATAACTGTCACCTACTTGTCACTCAGATTTACATGCACCACTGTGAAACTGTAATGTGAAAAGGGGACACCTGAAGGAGAAATTTCAGCTTCTTAGAGGGTTTTTTTGTCTTGTGGTCAAGTCACTGCCTTGGAATTGATGGTATTGATGGAAGGATCATTGGGGTGAGTAGGTATAACATCTGTTTTACCTTGTATTTACTGTGTAATAGTAGGAAATAAAGAAACAAACTTCTGATTCACATTTTTTTACCAAAAAATCTGATAAATTAGCTTTTTTTTTTTAACCAGTTCATACCAAAAGCTTAGTGCACATAATAACACCAATCCAGAATAACAATCTAAACAATCCTGTTCATGTAGAGAGAAACAATGCTGGTCTGGCCTGGTAATATCTTGTTCCAATAAATGTGTTTCCATCTGCTCTTGTTTGGGCTGTGCAGCATAAACTTTTGCTTTAACTGTAGCTCACTTGGAGTTTAGAGGATCCATTTGTTCTTAGTCCTAGTAGGCTCCAAAATTCATTCCTCTACAAATAGCCAGAGATGTTTGAGAAGTCTGAAGAACAGGAAGGAACACTCTGAAATTCACTTGCAGAGTACTCGCTGCAGTGTTTAAATAGTGGTGCTGAATGCTTTGTTACAGATAGGATTCAGGTTTACCCACAGTTCAAATGGTTCTTCTGGAGAGATTTACCTCTGTAGCAGTTCTGCAGATTGCAGCATCCTTGTGTTAACTGAATGCACAGTGGCACTGGTATGGTGCTGGCTGGGGCTCAGTGGTTCACAGTGGGATTGGCTTAGGTCTTTCTTGAAGGAGAATTTTGGAGAGTGAATGAGAGGTGAAAAATAATTTGTGGATGAAGTATTTTTTCCACATAGTCTTCACAGGTGTTAGCTATATGTGATTCATAATTCTGTACAGGCATTTAGGTCAAGGGGTGGAATTGAGGCTTTTTTGTGAATGTTGAAAGAATGCAAAATTCTTTTTTTTTTTTTAACCTAACATATGCATCCCCAAAATGCCTCTATTCTGAATATCTTTGACGTTATTAGTGACGTCTCTTTTCAGGCTGCTTCTCTAAAGGGTGTGATAACCCTGATAAGTCAACACAATCTCTTTTATTTACCAAACTGGGAAGTCTCTAGAAAATTCCAGTCATGGTAAAGTTGTATAACCCTCAATGCACAGTATTCTGATGTTTTTCTAGGCTTATAGTGCTCATTATCCATTTTAAAGTGCTAGTTTTGCTGTCTGGTACTAAGTGGATTTTAAGAATTATGTTTGTCACAGGGCAGTAGAGAAAATCTATCTTAAAATAATGGTATAATTCTCCCACATACCTGTGCTGCTGAAGTCCATTTTCTTGCCTTCTTTCATATCTTCCCGTTGAAATTAAAAAGAAAAAAATTAATTTAAAAATGAGCTCTACTGCAGCCTATGTGCATCAAGGGCAAGCGAAACTGTTTTCTTTTTTAATTTCCTGCCACTTCATGCTTCTGTCAGGACTTTTCCAGGAGAAAGGGCAGGTCAGTATCCAGTTGTCTGGGAAAAGAAAACTTAGTTACAGATATTTAAACAAGCCCAAACAAACAGCTTAATTGGCCACATGAGGAAAACAAGACGCCAAGGTCATCCTCTCCTTCCCTCATATGGCATCCAAATGACCCTAAACATCTGATTTTTTTTTTCCTTCTTAGCTTGCTTCTATGTTTAGCTTTGTAGTTTCTGTTAACAGCGCCCAAAATAGATATTGTTCAAGGCAGGCAGGTGTACCTGCCCACACTGCATGGAGACAGGGGTCCTGCCATGGCAGTGGAGGAAAAGGAGTTCAAGCACCACTGCTCCTCCTGCAGTAGGGAATTGGTTGTGTAACAAGGGGAAAACATGCAGGGTGACTGGTCAGGGGGCCATAGGCTCTGGAAAGTCCATGGCAAGGGGATCAGTCTCATGGCAGATTGCACTTAACCAGCAGGGTTATCTCTAGGAATCCCTTTTTGTGTTTGCAGGAAATTGTACATTTTGCATTCTATTCTGCTCAAAAAGATTCATCTTCAGACACTCAACACGAATTCTCTGTAGTTGTCAGGCAGGTTTGTGACTTCGAAACTTTTGAAGTTTTCAGCTCTTTCTTGATTGCTGATCTGCCTTCAGCAGACAAAGGACTCTGTGGCCCTGAAGAGAATAACAATAATATTGGAAGCTATTTGATGATCTGTCTCCTTCAGAAATACTTAAAGATTGAATGCATTTAAATACGCCTGCTTTTTAGGCCCAAATTTTGTTAATATAGGGTAAAGAGAAGTCTTGGTGAAGTATTCTTGTACACTAACATGAAGCTTCACTCTGAAAAACCCTTTAGTCAGGTGAGGGACAGGAGGCCAAGAAATGCTGCTTTGAAAGCTCTTTCAAATAGTCAGGTCTGAGTTCAGTATTTCAATACCATGGCAACAAGAGCTTCAATGCTTGAGATAATTGGGGACAGAATTAGCATATTTCCCTAGGCAAAGTCTTCTGAGAGTTTTGAAGTGGTTTGCAAAACTGAGGTGGTCATGGGTGCTTGTCAGAGAGAACATCTCTGCCTGGACCTGACCCTGCCAGTTACTAGCTAGCAACCAGAGCACTTTCCATTGCTCCATTCCATCTAGCAGGTTCACAGATCTGTGTGGGGTGCAGACCATTGGCCAACCTACTAAATTCAGTTTTCACATCAGTGAAGACATTTGCTGAGATACAGCAAAATCATGCTTAACTCTCAACAAGGTCTAAGATGGTTTTTAAATTGAAATGTGAAGCTCCAGTCAAGCAGCAGAGTGGAAAGTGCAGCCAGATGAGAGGGCAGCTCCCTATACCCAGACCATGATAAGAGTCATTGGTGACTCATCCTCATTCCAGAATCAGCTACATAAATGTCATTGATAATGAAACATGCAGTTTATTGCTTGCTCTGGAGAGGGATTAGACATTGTAAGCAGCAAGCTGGGCAAAGACATGTTGACAGCTTGGAGTGGGGATAAAGTTACCTCATAATCAAAATTTGCTAAACCTGGGAGAATCTCCTCATCTGTTCTTGCTGGGATTATGAGAAGCATGGCTCCTTGAGTAAGGACTAAAATACTGGTTTTGGTGATGGACTGTTTTAACATGAAGCTGTTTCAAAACCCTCAGTTGCTTTATATGAAGGAATTGCTCAAGTGTAACCCTCCTCTAGACACAGGTGACATTCCTGTCTCAAAGGTGGTAGTGCTTTGACAGTACTGGGACTGTGGTACATAAATTGCTTTAACATTCTGTATTATAAAAAATGGTGGCACTAGTTTCTCCCATTTAATTTTCTAAAAGACATAATCTACTTCTTTCTTGTCTTAACAGCAGTTGAGAGGAAAGTGCAAAGGAGGTGTTTCCCTCTATTGGCTCATCTTCACTGTGCCTCTCCCATTCTGCTTCCTCCTCCTTATGATGCCCAAGTGAAGATGAGTGACCTGCTGCAAATATGACATCTCTGACAAGTGTCATTGCCTCCCACCAGTCCGAGTGGGTGTCCTTCACTGATGAGCTGCTCCTCCCTGTTCACCCACGAGGTAAGCTCTCTGATTCTCTTTGAAACTGGTGAGACTTCCTTGTTTGATTTGGACCAACTGCTGTCATATATCTAGCATGGGAGAGCTTGCCTTCTACGTGGAAGCAGTTTATGCAGAGATTGGATTATCTCCTGCTCCTATGTAATAGGAGAATTTGGGTCAAAAAGGCAAATTACTCTCCTTGTGTGATGTAATGTAGATCTACTACAGGTTTTGGATCTGTCCTTCAAAATTCAAGACAGTATCCAAACAACCATGGAGGAAATCTCACCTATTATAATCAAGTGCAAGACTGCCCAGTGTTAATACAAAAACTGCATTAGGTGAAGGAAAATTTCCTACATTTAATGGGAAATTTTAGATGTTTCAAGAAAAAACAATGAAATCAATCCTGTAAATCTTGCTATGCTGTCTCTATTTTAGGTAGCACTGAGGCTCCTCCAGTGAAATGTTTTAATTCCTCAGACACATCCTCAGAAGAGAACCAAAATGCAAATGCAGAATTTCAAGACCTTTTCTGCACAGAGCTGGAAGAGGCAGCTGAGCAGCCCAAGGTGGATTCTGCTGTGCTTGGTAACCATGTGTGTCCCAGCACTGATCTATCATCATCCATCAGTGCTTGGGTTCAGTTTGAAGATGCACCTTGGACCAGTGCTTCATCAACTCACCCACAAACAGGTGAGGCAAAAGCAATGAAAAGGTCTGTTCCATTAAGATAACAAAGTACAATGAGAGCATACAGGATTTTTGCCTTGCTCTTTGGCTTCTCAAAGGTTTAACTTTGAGTAATTTATACTGTATTTTAACACAATTAATGTTATCAGAGTTTCAGAAAAGGCTCACACTGTCCTTCTGGATTGAACAAGAAATGTTTTCTTTTTGTAAATAAAATGAAGGCCTTTTGTGATTCACTCCACCTGTGTCTTAGTTAACTAAGTCTTGGAGACTGCCAAAATGCATTCATGGGAAAAGAGCATAGAGGTGTTTTCAGTAGTGACATTTCTTACATAGAGATATGAACAGCCATTGAAAAAGTCTGAGCCGTATTTGCCTCTGTAATCTGGAACTGAAAGAATGGTGATCACCTCTGTGATCATAGCCTTTACCCGATCATAGCTCCCATGTGCTTTTTGCCAGTAGTTCATTGATACCAGCAACTAGCGTGCCAGTGCTCATCAGTACTTCCTGCTGTCTTTTGATCCTATGATTTAGCAACTGGAGAATTACAAAGACAACAGATGTTTACCTTAATTCCAACACTGCATGCACTTTCCTTCAAATACAGCAGTTCTTTCTGACATACTTTAAACATGCATGCAAATCCTCTGGCTTGCCTCATCAGCTTATGGTAACTGATGTGGCTATATGAGCTCCTAGCTTTTCTGCATGAACAGACTTCTGTCCTTCCTTGCAGGAGGTTGGGAGTAATTGCCCAAGAAAACAATAGTTCACTTTTTCATGTTTAAATTGAGATTCTCTCTTGTTAATTCCACTTTATGACTGCTATTTATTAAAAGAGTTTAAAGAGTAACAGCTTTCCTCTGCTCACTGAGTCCATCAGCTATTCCCTGTAACATGAATAATACTTCTGTCAGAAAACTTGGATTGTCAGCTTTGGATTGGGTTTTGGATAAACCCCATCTGGTTTTCCATCTGCTCTTTTGATGGGTGCTACAGACTAGTCCTTTTGAGACTGTGTGTCTGACTGAGTGTGGTTAGACCTTTGTGCAGAAGTAGGGGAATCTTCAGACTAAAAGAGATTTCTCTGACTTTCTTTATATTTATTTGTTGGTTCTTAGTTGTAAATACTTATTTATCCTTGTGATGTGGAGAGAAGGAAGAGCACCCATGAAATGTAAATATGTAAAACTGAGGTGCTCTACCTCTCTTTCTAGTTTCATGGCTATGTGGTCCTTATGCTTACTAATACAGCCACATACTTTTTCAAATGGGGCTGTTGGTTGCTCTTGGACTTGGTATTTCCTTCCTAATGTTATTATATCCTTGTTCACTGAAAAATCCGTAAATGCACTAAGCAAAAAATAAAAATCTTTGCTCTACCTTAATAAAGCTAATCACAAGAAGAAGGCTTCCATAAAGCAAATTTGATGGTATATTACTTGATGTCCTACCTTTAGAGGGATGTGGCCCAGTCTTCAGGTATGTGCTTAGCAAAAGCATTGCCTGTTGGGGTGTGTTTTCATCCACAGGGGACACTAGTCTCTAGGCAGAGGTCTAGGATATCCAGATGAGGAGAGTAGAGCAGACTTTCCAAAAGCATTGCAGTTTTGAAGGAGACACTCATTTGTGCCCCTGTAGAGGCTTGTCCTGTGTGATCCATGTCAGTGAGGGGGGATATTTACACACTAACTTTGGCATCTGACTGAGATTCATGGAGGAGGGTGGTTCCCCTAACAGTCAGACCAGGATATACTCCATGTAATTCTTGCATGGGAAGCTATTATTCTATGAACCATATAGGAACCCTAAGGAGCTGTTTCCTAAGGATATTTTAAAATCCTTACTTATGAGCTGGTCCCACTCCTTTTCTGGACCCTGTATAATAAATGGCCAGACCAGTGCAGCTGACAGCCTCTAAAGGGAAGCAGAAATGACAGCTCTTTGTTTCTGGCCCTTTACTTTGAGGGACATTTGACAGCAAGAGGTAGGATAAACTCCAGCCTAGTAGTTCTCCATTATTGTGCAGATCACGATGTTTTTCTATGGGCAGCAGCGAAGCTGGAGACGTTGTGTACATTGCCACCCTCGGCAGAAAGCCCGTGGTGACAGCAATTATTCACTTCCAGTAGCAAACATTCTGCATAAGGACAATAGCAAATACCCAGACAGGGGGAGTGTAAAGGCTAAGTACAAAGAGCAGGACTGGTGTGAGAAGGATGGACACATTTGAAATCTGTTTCCTGTGCAGGCAGCTGTGAAGAGCAACGTTCTGGAGGCTCAGCACCGCCGGTCGCATTCCTGTCAGGGCTCCAGTGCTGTTAGGAAATCGTCTGTCTGTCTGTCTGTCTGTCTGTGCTTGAGCAGCTGCTCAGCTGACCAGATAATTACCCAGGCTGATGGCCAGGCTGCCTGGAAACACATTTTGAAAAGGGCTTGCAAACTGGGATTTCCAGAGTGCCATGAGAGCAAAGAGGATGGCTCCTCAGAGAGAGATGCTGTCATGCTCTGACATTAGGGCTACAGTATTTTGGTGCAGGTTCCCCCAAAAGCAAATATTTGTCCCAAAGTGCTCAGAGCCTAAAAGAGTAGCAATTTAAAGACATCTAGAATGTACTGGTTACCCTATAGAAAGTACATTTTAAAGAAAACCAAGGCTAATGCTGAACCCTTGTTGTTCTGGGAAAACTGAAGACGTTATTAGGGAGCAGAGGTTGGGAGATTGATGGCAAGAAAGAGAGCTGAACAAATAGGCAAAGAATTTGGAAGATGAAAAGAAAGGTCAAAATCTGAGGTACAGAAATTAAAAGTACCCATAGTAAGCCTCACAGTGAAAACTATCTTTATTTAGGATGTTCTTGTAAACTCTTCCTTCTACCAGGTTCAGGCAGAGTCAATTCTAAGCAAAATGTTTGTTTCAAAATATTCCTGCATTTGGGATTTATGTATAGTTAACTGACAGCTGCCAAACCATGTGGATTTCTCCTCAAGAAGCAAAAACTCTTTTTGAGGCCTCTCACTGAGTGAGGCCATAGAAATGTTTAGTCACAGAAATGATGTATTGCTGGGAAAAGAAGAAATTTTATTTTTCTTATGATTATTATCAGCCTAGTCAAACTGTTACTGCCAAAGTGAAAAATGAGATTTTTAGGCTGATCCAAATGTTCCTATCACAAATGCTACACAATCTGTAAATGATCACAGCCAGCAGGTGACCAAACATTTGCATTTGTTACACAATGGGCCTCCAGCTTACAGTCTCATATTCTATCAGTGTTAGCTGCACTCTTCAATTCAATGAGGTATTCTTAGTCACCATAATTAGACGAAGGCAAGTTCTATTACATCATCCATCCTACTCAGCCATGCCCTCTTCTTCCCAAGAACTTTGTCTGATTTTGAATGGCTCAAATTACTTGGACTCCTACCATGTCCCCTTAGGAGGCTATCCAACAGCATATCTGAGCTTAACTACTTTGTGCTGTTCTCTCTGAAATAGGCAGTACTTGCAACACAAGATCAGCAGCTGGAAACTACACCTGTCACTAGAAACTGTGATGCCATGCTAAAATCAGAAAAATCTGAAGTCCTATGTAATAAGAAAGGAAATGATGCTAACATGGTTTATTGTAATACAGCGTAGGGATCAAGGAACAGGTCCTCAAAACACCAAAAAGGAATGAATGCTTCAAGGTAAATCTGCACATTAAAAGCCACTCCATTGTTTTAAGAATAAACGTGTCAAGAAAAGTAAAATGCATGTTGAAGGAAACATTTTTCGTTTTGGGAAACAATGAGCTGATTTTCAGTATTCAACGCATGCTACAGAATTTGCATTTTAGGGATAATTCTGGCATTGGTCTTTCAACATAAACAGATTTCTGAGAAATTCCTACAGCAGAAAGGCTGTGACTCTCCAGCTATTGGCATTAGAGACTGAATTCAAAATTTCTACAAGAGCCCTGCCTCATTTAGGAATTTGGCTGCAGCACTTCCAAGAATCTGAAGAGCAGCAGCAGAAGCATCTGAAGAGAGATCTTAAACATGTGTAGATGTTTACTTTTGCTTGTCTTGCATTTGAGATTGCTAGATGGTCTTTTGGCTCAGCATAGGGGAAAATGCACTTTTGCTAGTTTTAATAATTAGTGTTGGGGAGCCTAGAACAGTCACAGGTAAAAGTTGACTGTAGTAAGAATTTAAAGAACATCTATTGCTGAAAAAGCTGTACTTTCCAAAGTACAAAAAACTTGTACTTTCCAAAGTACAAGACTCCTTTTAGAAAAAAAGGAAACGATTCTGTTCTTTCAAGACGGCCCAACTTACCTGGAATAAAATTAATTTGCCCTTATATAGAAATATTTGGCAACACTAGTCCAGTCACTTGCCTTCTTAGATAAAAACTGGGTTTGGAAAGCACAAAACTAGTTGGCAGTATTTGAGTTATTATATCTTACATGTTTCTAAATTAGCCTGTTTTTTCATATTGCTGTGACTGACTTAAAAAAATACTGGAAATCTAAGATTTTTAAAAATAAAATAATTCCACCATTTCAAGGATATAAAGCACACTTAAAAAAAAAAAAACTTGGCTTCTGTTAGTGAACCGCATACAGAGCTCAGCTTTTCAGTTTGTCCTCTATGTCCAAGTAAAGCGCTCTGTCTGGCAAAGCAATTTCAGCTGAAGTTTTAAGGATGGCTTTTCAGGTGCCTCACACGGTGTTTAACAAAAGGACTGACAGGGTGTGACAGATTCTAGTCACACATTGATCATCCTTTCTCTACAGGCATCCAGCACAACACAGTGTGCAGTTACTGGAGGGAGGAGGGGTGGGCTTTGGTTGTGTCTGACACAACAGCTGTCAACCTGTGCAGTAAGGAGACAGATCTGACTTTCAGCTCCTCATCCTCAGGGATGACTGCTCAGAATCCCCTCAGTGTCAGTAGGCTCACAGCTGTACACACACAAAAACACCACTGCCTGCTTACCTGAGGCTATCAGTGCAGATATACAAAATAAATTCACACTTCTCAAGAGGCAAGGCAGAGAGCACTGTTTGGATATTCTGTCTATGCACACATCAAGGTTTCCATAATGAGGAAGCGTCCCATCACATCACTTGGATGGAGAGAGATAAATCTTTAACATTATTTTGTCATTTTTTTCCAAAGTATCTGTCAACCTAGTAAGGGTTTTTTGTTTATTATATACTGAGAAGAGAATCTCTGTGCCAGGAGTTGTTCAGTAACTGTGAGATTTGGGGAGCATCAAGATCTTTGTTGGTTTAACAGCTCAATATAGATGTACTAATTTAGAAAACAGTTATGAAGCTGATATTAAATTAGAACTAGTCTCTACCCATGCACTTTTCCTTAGTTCAGGAAAACATTTTAACCATAACTTTCTTTTTTATTAGTATTATTTCCTCACTAGAGTCACCCATTGTTCCTAGCATGCAAGTGATGTTGTGGGCAAAGAGCATGCAATATAAAGAGTACACAATACAAACTCAAAGCCGTGGATGTGTGCGATTGTGTTCTAAACTCTGGGTGATGGTTAGGAAGGACTGAACTGTTTGACATGCAAGTCTGGCAAATGACTAGAGCAGGATTTTTGGTCTACACTGAACAGAAATGTTATGTAGTATATTCAGATTGGGACTCTACATTCTGCATGTTCAGAAACAAAAGCCATTCCTAGTGCACAGCAATAGGTCAATTTCAGGTTGTTTTTATACTCCCCCTCCATGCACAGCATTCCTGAGATGATGACTGCATTTGAGTGGGTGTCACAGATAGGGAATGCTTAATTAAATGTAATAAAACCACTTTAAAAAAATATGTGGTGCTGTGAAATCTCCACTGTGTTGCACAACAAACACATTCAGGTCTTGTCAGCAGTGTCAGAAACATTAAATCTTGTTCTGAAAAGTCACAGCTTCTCCAATACTTGAGCAGCAGGAAAGCATATGGCTGCCTGCAGTACAGAATCTAAGGCAGACAGCTGAGTAGTGCTGGAGGGTAACAGTGCCAGGCACTAGCTGAGATGCTCTGCATTTGTTATAAAATAACTGTGTTGCTGTGGATGTTGGAATTTGTATTTACACAGCCTCAGTACACTGATCTAGCATGTCTTTGGAATAGTTGTGAACTTCGGGTAGATTGCCCTGCATGTCTCTAACCAATACCTGTTTCCTGCAACCAGTGTCTGCATCAAAAGCACCCAGCTGGACTTCCCCCTCTTCCAACTCTTCTGAGAGGCAAGCCCGTGCCTCAGAGAGCAGCTGGACAACCAACTCAGAGGACACCAGCAGCCCAAGCATTGCTCCCTCCTACACAGATCTGCAGTCACTTAATACTGAGGACTTGACCAGTAGTAGAACATCTGGAGCAGATTCAGCTGGTAAGAGGGAAGCCCTCAAGCTTCCATCTCAATCTTTTTGATGCTACTCAAGCTCACTGTTCAGAATTGAGCCACAGGGAATGGATCCAAAGCAGAACAAACTCAAGGATTAGGTAGACTAACATTTTGTTCTACTCTAATTCCAAAAAAATCACACTTGGATTTTACACAGCACTGACACATGCAGGCTCCTGAAGTTAGAGCCAAATGCAACTATGTACCTGTTGACAGACTTGGAGCATTTCTGCTTTTCACATGCCACATCAGCTTAAGCTGATCTAGGAACTAGTATGTTATGGGAGAGGCTGGATGCCTTTCCTGAATTTCCATGCAGAAATTTTCTCAACAGTGTATTCAGCTGAGGCAGGCCCAGTTCTGCTTGCCTGTCTGTTTCAGTGAATGCCAAGACACAGATCCAGTTTGCTGGAGGCATTCTTTGCATAGTGCTTTGCACTGTTACTGAACAGTAAATGCAGAGAGAGTGTGAGACATGACATAAGATGGTTCAATAGCAGATTTTAACCATTTAAGGATCTTATATCTGGCCTTGTAGGGCTCTATTCAGACACAATCCTGATTGTGGAAAAATGTGCTACATGGCATTGTAGCTCTTTGCCCCTCAGTTGTACTCCGGGTAATCTGAAGCAGGAGAAATAAAGCAGAGTAGTACCAGTCATGTCATGGAGAATGGGAACTCCTGAATGACAAAGCTTTCACAGTGTATAAAAAAGCTGACATGGCAGGACACAGAAAAAAATACACAGTTCCAGGAGGAAGCACCTGCACTATGCTGAAAGCTGTTCAACCCAAGCTGAGGAAGGTCAGTAGCTACGCAGTTTGGTGATGAAAATTGATTCCCTGGTGTTGTGATAGCTCAGACCTGGGAGATATTTAATGGGTTTTCTCTCAGGTGGTGAATGTAAAAATATGTGGGAAATAAGATCTGTTTTGTGAGAATGGGCTTCCTAAGCCTCGCTGAGGTCCCTTCCATAAGAAACATATGTGTACATCACCTGCAAAGAGTATTATTTGGTTCAGTGAAGCTGGGTTAGACTTCTAGGCAGGCTTATAAACAGCAGCATGATAGGTGCTGGCTCAGTACTTTAGACAAAGGATTTGTGGAGAAGTAGTAGTTACTTTGGATAAGTAGAGCTGTTTCTTTTTCCAAATAATGAAGTTACCACAAATCTGTCTGACCATTTTTATTTTGGAATACTCTGCTTCTCTGTACCTCTGAGTTTGGAAACCAGTTTTTGGTAGAAAGGTAGAATAAGCAAGCTGGAGTATGTGCTGAATATTGCTATTTGGTTGATTTGATATAGGCTGCTGTCACTAGGGCTGTCTCCATCTGAGCAAAAGGAATGAGGGATGCCCAGTCCATACACAGCTTCACATTATATAGGCAAGTCAAAGACAAAAGAGCTACTGTATATGCCTGTCACACACACAGGATTATATCCTATATATGGCCCAAAGTGAAGCTGATACTTCAGGTAAAAACTTTGCGTGCACTTTTCTTACTATGTCTTTCTCAGTCGGTCACAAACTGACCTATTTATTAGCAAGATGAGTACAAAAACTCACTCCAGTCACCTAAAAATTTCTACAAGTAAAAAAGGAGATAATATAAGCAAAGCCATGCTATTAGTTAAAACATAAGATACACTAATTGTAAACATAATACATAAAACATAAGATACACTTACAATTCCAGTACCTTAGTGATACTGGAACTTCAAGTGTGAAATACATGGAGTCTTCTTGTCACCAGGTGTAGAGTTTGCAGAAGGGCAACATGAACAAAGTGCATCTGTTTGTCCTGTTCCTGGGATGCCTCACAGTCCACTCCTCGAGGTGGCTGCTGGCATCAGGAAGGTTTGTGGAAGTGGGGAAGCTGAGGACCTAGTGGCCATGGAATTGTTGTACAGTTCTGGCTGCTCTTCTCTTGTTCAGTCCATTGTCATCCCATCATAACAGTGCATAAGTGGATAAAAAATGTATGATCACAGAATCACAGAATGTCTAGGTTGGAAGAGACCTTCAAGATCATCAAGTTCAACCCATGCCCTAACACCTCAACTAGATCATGGCACTGAGTGCCACATCCAGTCTCTTTTTAAACACATCTAGAGATGGTGACTCCACCACCTCCCCAGGCAGACTATTCCAGAACTTAATCACTCATTCTGTGAAAAACGTCTCCCTAATGTCCAGCCTGTATTTCCCTGTATTGACACAGCTTGAGCTGATCATCTTCTTCTCTCCATCCTCTCTGCCCCTCTCCAGAAATTCAGTTCTTTAAACCTGACTTGATTCAAGCATTTGATTTGCATTTCTCCCCTCAAAGGACTGGCTGCCTCAGTCTGTAGTGAAATTTGAAGGCTCTGTCAAGCCAATGAAATGACAAGTATTTTGCCATGAAGGCAAAGAGAGGAATCCTCATGCTCTGTGTCATGATGAAGTCACCTTGACTGCTAACCAGGATGTTGACTCAAAGGTCAAGTTTGCTGGAGGGAAAAAAAAATCAGACTAATTTCACTGCTAAAAGCCCTATGAAAATAATAAATCAGTGTTTGATCTAATTGGTGATGGTAAACAATCAGGTCTATAAAACAGTCTGGGTTTAATACTGTTTCAAGTGAGAAAAATCTAGTAATGAGAAAAGCATGAAAAATTCTACTCTGTGTTCAGATGCTAAGTAAAATAACCATTTTAGCCATGGTACATTTTTATTGCCTGAACAGGATAAAAGGATACTCTGTTCCCTAATTTCACCACTTGTCTTGAATTTATCCTGCATGCAAAATGCTTAAACACCAACTGCCTGTGGTAGTTCAGGGCACAGAGTTTTGTGTAGGAGCAGATTAAAGTAGGTCTGAGGTAGGTCTGACTGCAGGCACATACAAGTCTCAGCCATAAAAATGTGCATCTTGGTGTCCAGGGCTGCTAGGCTGTAAGCAGGTAGAATTGGCTGGGAATTAACTTTCTCACAACTGACACAAAATTTGAGTGTAAAACTTATGGGCTTGATCTTATATAATGCATGTGTTTATACAAGATATGGCCTAGGAAGATACCTGAGGAAGATGAGAGAGACCTGAATGATGCAGCCTGAAAGTTTACCCTTGCTACAAGGGACTGCAGAAAACTTCCCAACTGATGGAGGTGGGTTAAGCAGACTGATGTCCTGTAAAGGCAGCAATGTTCACAGTGGTGAAGGTAAATGTTGCATGAGCAGAGCTGAAAAAGCTTTTCTATGAAAGTGGAGCTAAAAGATGCTGCACTTCACTGCCTATGCTTGTTTGAACTCTGGCACCAGAAGCCTTTTACAGTATCCTCATCTTTGTCAGCACAAGGGACTCTTCAGCCTGCAGCAGCTAGCCAATAGGTGATAGCAGACTGTCCATTTACCATGGGCATGTTTCTGTGGTTATAACAGCAAGCACTTGGCACCAGCTGGGGTTTCACAGGGTGTGTGAAGCTGTGTTTGGTGCTGGTGAAGTCCCCCTTGCCTCAGAGTTCTTACCATGCCTTGCCATGTCACTCAGTTTGGATCAATGAGCATGAAAAGAAGTAGGAACTTTTGGCCTTTGTGCTGTGCTCTGCAAGATAAGTAACACAGGACATCTCTGTTACTGATACAATACAAGTATTTGTTCCTTCTGCAGCAGATGCCTGTCTCAGCTTTCAAAAAAGGCCAAATATCTGTGAGACAGAGGAGCAAGGGAGAGGCCTTCTTGTAACTGTGGTTATGGGTCTCTTCTGAGGTTGTGCCCAAATACCTCACAGCTTGATTTAGATTTCTGCATTTCACTATTCTTCTTTAAAATAATTCTATCTATATAAATTAAAATTATATTGTATACAAAATATAAATAATTATATATGGTCAGTATGTATATAAATAAAGAAGATATTATATATATTTACATAGCTTATAAACTATATTCTATTATAAACTTAATAGAATATATCATAGAATCTCTCTGTATTACATAATAAAGCTATGTGTGTGTATGTCTGTGTGTAGGCATAAGTTTCCTCATAGCAATTTTAGGTGCATCATTGCTAGTTGTGTTGTTTCTGTTGTGATTTGTATCTTAGCAAAGCTGCAGCTATGCCATGTTTGATGTTAACACTTCAATTTGCTGACCAGTTGTTCTCTTTGGCACATACTTGTATCTCTGGGACTACTGGGATACTGAGGAAATTGCTATGTTATTATTTTCTGAGAACATCTGCATGTTTGGAGATAGAAGGTTGCATGTGTGACCCCTAACGTCTCAAAATCCAGACAGTTCATAAATAGCACAAGGAATTAATTCTGAGAATGTTGTTATTTTCAAAGTAAAACACATCATTTAACAGGGTTCTGGTGCTTCTGTTCCAAAGCCTGGAAATGGCAATGCTGACAAGCTCAGCTCCAGCTATCTCTTGAAGTTAATAGAGGCCAAGTAATAACTTTTCAAACCTTTTCCTAATGCTTTTCTGCAGTAGTTCTGTTACATTTCTTCTGTAACTGTAGCCAGCTAGATACTGAATCCTGATATGATGACTGCAGGAATGGTGTTCTGTGAGTTTCAAACAAGCAGCTTTGAACAGATTATATAGCTGTGCAATGTGGTTGCACTGAATGCCACGAACAGGCTACAAGCTCTGAAATTATTCCACGTTAATTACCACGGCAAAGGGGAGAATAATATATGCTGATGATTACCACCTTCCATCCAGAACTGCATTTCAGTTGTGCTGTGTAACTATTAACCATCTTGTGCTGGTGTCCCAGTCCCAGACACATGAAAAACTTGTACAGGTCTAGACTGTACAGGTGTAGACTGTAGAGGTCTAAAAACTTGTATCTAGGTCTAGATAATTCTTAGCAGTAGAAGTGTTGTGATCCCAGGACAGACCTGTGCACTGGGAATTAGCTCATCTTCAAGGCTCCTGGCCTTGAAGTGTCCCAATGACCTTTGCAGTGGAGTTCAATCCTCATCCCTGTTTTGCAGTGGGGAAGCCTGCAGGTTGGTTGTGCAAGCTGGACCTTGGTGAAATAGAAATAGCTTTTGCCATATAGACTGACAACCTTGCTCTTTGATGAAGACTGCGGGTAAAAGTAGTGGACCAGAGTCACTGTCTCAGTCCCTCCTTGTGGCAGGAAAGAAGGCTCAGAAAATCTGCCAGGAGGGAGGGGGAAGTGTTAGAATGAGGAAAGAACAGATACAACAATAAACAAATGTTTATTTCTATCTATTCAGTAGAGAGAATTACAAAATAATCTTGGTCATCTGATTCATAGGCTTTAAGGCCAGAAAGGAGAACTCTGTTGTCATTATTATTGTCCAGTCTGGCCTCCTGCATGTCTCAGGCCAAAGAACCTCACCTGGTCGTTTCTGCACCAAGCCCTTCAGTTTGAAATACACAGCACAACTGCAGGCTGTGCAGAGAATGCATTGAGAACAGCCCTGAGGAAAAGGATGTGAGGGTGTTGGTGGATGAAAAGCTCAGTGTGAGCTGGCAATATGGAAGAAATTCTTTACTGTGAGGGTGGTGAGGCACTGGAAGAGATTGCCCAGAGAAGCTGTGGATGTCCAATCCCCAGTGTTCAGTGCCAGGCTGGATGGGGCTTGGAGCAAGCTGGTCTAGTGGAAGATGTCCCTGCTCATGGCAGGGTGGTTGAAGAAGATGACTTTTAAGGTTGCTTCCAACCCAAGCCATTCTATAAAACTGCCATATCCTGAGCAAATATTTGCATAGTATCTTTCTGATTAACATCAGCTGCAGCAAAGTTAGTCCCTGATTAGCCATTTCCACCCCTTCAGAACTTCATTTTTAAAAAGGACTGTCCTAGTGATAACATTTAAAGCAAGCTGAGATGTCATTGAGCTCAGCTCTGCCAGCTCTTGTGGGGCTAAATGTAGTCTGCTAACTTTAAAAGATCCAATATCTGCCTACACTACACCCTAGAAAATAACACTGATTATTTATCTTCTCTGTTGCCTTGCCTCACGAAGAAGAGTGGTTGATGCTGCTGTAGGACTGTCAGATTCTTGCTTTTTCTTCAGAAATATCAGGGTGTAGGAGGACAAGATTTAGCATCGCTCTTGTAGTAAGAAAGGAGTTAGAAGAAAGCTCAGAAGTGTCTGCTCCTACTAGTGCCTACTAGGCTGAGTCTTATGGTGCTTACCCCCGTGAATTAATTAGGCCTTCCCTGCTCCTCCACATTATAAGAAAACCAAGTCTAAGACAAGGAGGAGGCAAAGTGTGAGAGGAGAAAGTGACAGCATGAAATAATTGTGTCTAATTTTCATTATTGCTTGGAAGCATAGAATCAGTTCTGATCTCTTGCATGTCATTGGCCCTGTGCTGCAAACAGCTAAATGAGCATCTCCTAGTTCAGGTGCTGAGTTTTCCTCTCATGGCTATTCAGAAGTGCAAGGCACAGTAACTGTGGATTTATAACAGAGTTATCTTTATTATGGGAGAGCTAAATGCTGAGCCTACATGGTATTCTTGATGAAGTTCACTCTTTTCACACCTATTCACCAATGTTTTTACATAGTCAGATCAACTGAAAGGACAGCAGAGAGAAGTCCAAAGTCCAGAGCAAGTGACAGGACTGTCCTTCTGATCTGCCTTTATATAGGCAATATCCCAAGAAAATAGATGTGAGTAGATGCTTTGTAGTTTGTCTCAGGCCAGTAAGGCAGGCTAGGTGGTATGAAGCCCTTTATTTCTGTTTGTAAGGCTGTGATTCCTCAGCCACAGTGTTTATGTTGGCCCCAGTTGGTCTCTAATGCAGAAAGCCACATGCTACATGATAAGCCTGAGGAGTTCAGCAGGAGATTTTGCAGCGGGACAGGACATTTCAGTGTAAAGCTTAATTGGAAATGGAATGCTTAAGTGCAGCAGCTATCTGTGATTGCTGTGTTCAAAGAGGAACAGCTGGGTTTATTTGGACCAATTCTGCAGGATGCTAAGTGGCTTCCAAGCTTAAAACTGCTGGGAGAGAAGAACACCAAGATATCTCCCCACATACAGCTCTTTCAAAGTGGAAAACATCAGTGGCAGTTCTCAGCTACATCATCTCGCCTGTTGCATTCAGTTCCTGGCAGCATGCTGCTGTACTGCTGACAGGAGGCAGGAATGGCACTGTAACCATAGAGTAGCACTGGAGAAGCATTGTCCCAGCTTCGTGCTGCTTGGCACCACAGCCAGTGCTGTAGGGCACCCCAAGGAACACAGTTCTGCAGCTCCAGAACCACAGCAGGATTCACCCACCTGAGAACTGGCATTTTCCACCCTTGATTCCACAAGGCAGAGAAGCAAGCAAGGCTTCAGCAGTAGTACCAATTAACAAGAGTTGTAAATCATTGCATGTGCTCTTGATTAGAGATCTCAGTTCTGTGTGGAATTTCCTGTCTGATTATGAAGGGGCTGAATGGAGCTGGCAGAGTAAAACAGCCAGTGAAAAAGCTGTCAGCAGCAGAGAGCAAGTAAGAATAAGAAATTTCAAAATACCCAAATGCATGGATTTGCTTGTTTCTCTCTTGCTGTGATATCATCCAAAACCTAAGAAAAGCTCAGGGCATCACTGGACTACACATCAGAGGAATTGGAAAAGGGATGATGAACGCCTATAGGGGATCAGTTATAGAGTCATCTCCTCAAAGAACAGTGTGGGATACAATGGGAAAGAGATTCATCAAAAACGTGAATAGTGAACAGAATAATTTAAGCAAAACCTTCAGCTTCTATGTTGACAACTTATTTTCTTATGCCCACTTAGAAACTTGTGATAAATGTCCATTTTTATCAGGACTTCTGCCTCCTTTTTTCTTTTATTCAGCCCCAGTGTAAGAGAAAAAATGTAACACTTTATGTTCTTTCAAGGCAGAAATGAGCAGAGTTGGAT
This sequence comes from Leptocoma aspasia, assembly GCA_013399835.1. NCBI lineage: Eukaryota > Metazoa > Chordata > Aves > Passeriformes > Nectariniidae > Leptocoma > Leptocoma aspasia. The sequence goes on along the minus strand of VXAX01003660.1, from coordinate 715,378 downwards.
GACAGTACTCTAGGGAAACTGCTGATTTACGTCTTTACTTCAATATCTCTGGTTTTTACCTGATCTAGACTTGACCAAACCATATAATACTGGAGCACAGATATGACATGAATATTAATAACCATGTTCATCTCTTATTAGAAGCTATTTGGTCTTAATTGTTCTCACGTTTGACAGATGAGACCAAAATTCTCTGCCTATATAAACTGGTATTTGTATTATGACTGTGCTTATTACATGAGAGGAAGAGGAGACTTAATGCTATTTCTTCATTCTGATCTTGGTTAGCAAAAATGAGAATTGTGATTCTGGGCTTTGTCACATGGATGCCAGTCCAATTTACTTGTCAGTACCCTTGTGGTACAGCAGTATAATTCATGGACACTGATTTGAACTAATCACTTACGACTCAATTTTTTAAAACTGTTAAGAGTGCTCAGTACTTTTTGTGAAGTCCAGATATGGGTTTTGCACCTAAAACTGTTTCCAAGATTCTCATGTCCCAGCTATTCTTGTTACAGTTGAACAAAATTTTCAAACAGCTTCAGCTCAGTGTGCTCCTCTCCAAATCTAGCCATTTAATTTAGTGTCTAAAAGGAGATTAGAGATTCTGCCAACATATGTCTTGTAGCTCTGTGTTCTCAAGCCTATACAGGCTTTGTAGAAATCATTTCATTTAAGTGGAGACTTTCGTCAACAGTTTATTGAAGCTGCTGTATTTTCACATGTAGACATTTCAGAAAGCTTTAAACATGATTCACTTAAGATCACAGGAATGGAGTCTATTTCCCAGGACCCTGATGTAAATGTATTCATGACCATTTCCTATCCATGTATTCCTGTGCCAATATTGTCTTTCAAATAGCTTCTTGCCCTCTCCAGTGTAAGCACTTTAATATATTTATACAGGATAATTATCTCTCTCTCTGTGTTAATTTGCTAAACTGAATGAGACAAGCTCTTTAGTATTCTGGTTCTTCATTCTCCTCTTCATCCTAGAAAGCTTCTCTCAGCTCACATTGTGGTTTGAATTAATCTTTCAGGTATGTGGTGATCAAAACTGTGTAAGACTGAGGTGTCACCACAGCCTGATACCAAGATATTAGTTTTCCCATCTTCAGGAATTGTCTCCTTGATACATCCCAGGATCTTATTTCCTTTTGTGCCAGTGCATCAGGCAAGTACCCTTGCAGTATATTCAAACGGATTGTCTATACGTGCTTGCTATGTCCTGCCTCTGCTACACGTGTATTTGTATGCTTGGTGGTAGGCATGAATCTTCAGAAGGCACTGGGGTGGAAAGGGAGCACATGCCAGCACAGAGCATGCAGAGAGGCACATGGTGCACCTGGCAGAGCAGACAACTGGAGGGTGTTAGTGCATTTGTCACACCAGCCAGAGCACCAGCTTCATGGCTCCCTGTGCCTCAGGGTGCACAGCGCTGCCTCCAGCACGGCCAGTTGGCTCCGGAGCGGGACACGAGGTTGGCCCAGGGCGATTCTCTGCACCTCCTCTGCAGCAGGCCCTTCACCAGCCAGCCAGAATTAGGATCTGGGTGGGAAAGTTTACATAAAAGAAGGAAGGGGGGCTTTCCTGGAGGCTTTGCTTTCATGAACCCACCACTCCTCCTCCCCCAGACTGATTTGTTTGTTCAGGCTTGGTTGCCTCCAGCAACGCATTATTAGTGTGAGCTATGGTGTATCCTGGGAGACCTGCAGGATTCCCTGCAAATCTTTTGAGTTTTTTGTCTCCAAGGAGGAAGAGACACAAAGGCATTTCTCTCTGTTGATGCAGTTGCATGTGCATTGTTCCCCTTCTTTGGGTGTTGGTGTGTCTCTTTAGCACATGCTGACTGCACAGTCTTCATCTTGCATCTTCATCTCAGTGAGTAGATTATGCTTTTCTTGGTAAAGCCCAAACTGCACTGCTTTAAAGGCTGTATTTGAAAACATGCTTAGCTGAAGAAGTTTCAGCAGAGCTGTGTGCTTATTGTTGCCCACATAGATCTGTCCTTGCTGATAGTAGACCTCAGGCTTTCAGGGTAAATCTGGCCTTAAGATAAATACAAATTGTATTACCCATGAGCAGTTTTGATTTAGCATGGCTGCAAAGGCAGTGAAGACACAGTGACATGGATTAACAATGTGGGTATCGTCTCAGGGCTCTGCTAAGATCATACATCTCTGCTAAAATCAATGTCACTGCAAATTCTTTAGATATAACAAGTGTTATGAGAGCTTCCCCATGATGTGATCAAACTCTGCAGGTACGCCTTTGATCTCTGCTTGGTTTGAAATTACAGGACTCAGCTTCAGCTCCTTTGGCTGTTCTGTGTCCCAGGCTTGCCTGTGTGTCACAGCACAGTTCAAACACCACGAAGAGCACTTGATTTCCTGATTAGTCACGTATGTGTCCAGAGATGGACAGCATCAGATGAACTGATCTCCCATAAAGGTCAAGGCAGCTTAGCTAAGAGAGGTCAGTGCTCCAGTAGATAAGGCATCAACAACAGCTGGCATCTCAGTAACAGAGCAGTCAGAGGCAATGGACTGCTGGCAATGGGCAGAGGCACTGGAGGGCTCTCATAATGGTGATGCTGTTGGTAATGGGGTTTTGAGTGCAATCTACTTTCACCAGGTGATTCAGTTGCCAAGAGACTCGGATGTTAAAAGGTGGTGACTGAGGCTTCAGCCCTGTCCTCTGTCCCCCTGCCAAGCTGATCCAGGTCTGCCAGATGGTGGGGGACTGGTGGAGGACGGTGGGCCAAAAGGGTGAGCTGTGCTCTGCTGAGATTGACAGTCCAGCTGCATCCGCAGAACAAAACCAGTTTGTCTCGCATGTCTGAACAACCTAAACCTGAACTAATGGAACAAACAGGTGTGAAAGGAGAAGGGTTTTGCCAGAGCCAGTAGTTCCTTGTCTGCTGGATAAAAGGAAAAGCAGGTCAGTAGAAATTAACCCATCCCTCATCAGATGGCAGGGAGAAGAGTCACTCTTCAATGAGCAAAGGCACTTGAGAATAACCTGATAATTCCTGGATCATTCTGAAGTCAAACAGTGTGGAACCAGGACCCAGGAGGCTTCTCCTCCTAGACCTGGAAGCCCAGCTCATGTGCCTCTTGATATCTTTCTCCAGGGAAGAAGTAAGGGGGAAGAAAATACAAGGATAGATGACTAGGCTATACTTTTTTTCCCCATCTGAATAATTTCTTAGTGAACAGCTTTAATCCCCATGCTCCAGCCCATCTCCTGCTTTACAGAAAAGTTTCAAGGTGGCTCTTGAGCCTCCCAGCTGCCATTGCTCTAAGAAATGTTCTCTAACCCACATGGTCCCTTTTCCCTTTCTTCACCATGGGATTTTCTCTCTTCCTGCCCATTTCTTCTCTTCTGGGTGCTCCTCTACTTCTATTTCTTTCCGATTTAAAATAACTTAAATGCTTAAAAGCTTTGATGCCAGTGACATCACCTTGTTTCTAGTGGGTGACCTGCTGCATCCTGCATTCCCTTCTGGCAGGGAAGGGAAAACAAGTAAAGGGACTGTCATTCCCATATACTTTGCAGAAGGCCCTTCTGCATGCAAAGAATTTCTTCATAATCTGCTTCAGAACTTAAATTTCTCTTTGTTGACTGGATAATCGAAGTAGCACTGTTGCAAAGTAGTGAAGCAATAGTAGTCTTTGAGAAAATACATACCAGTTCTAGCAGTAACTAATGCTTTACTGGAGTGCCCTGCAGTGTCATTTAAATTTCATCAGTGATGATAATTTCTGCACCTTACAGGAATCTGAAACTGTAATATTTCCCTAGACATTTTCTATTTTGTATGGTGCTGTGGGAGTTTGACTCTTATACCTGGATTTCTGCCATTGCATTTAAAAAATGCATATTATCTGTAAAATTCAGTTTTATGGATGAAAATTTTGTGGCTATTTTCATTTTTCTGATTTCATTAAATCATTCCCCCACCCCTCAAAAACACTATGAGTAGTGTTTGAGTATAGAAGTCTTCACTTAAATTAGCATAAATTGGGAAAATGCCACTCAAGTTGATGAACTAGCTTTGGAGGTAATGGTCTCTATGCTTAACATCATAATCACCTAGAGTCCCCATGCAATAGTGTGGAGAGACATATAATACAGCCAAATTGCTAGAGTCACACGGAGCCTGTCACCTACCTGAAATGAAAGTGTAAAATATGTTCTTGTGCCATTTTTAATCTAATTGCCTAGTAATCATCAGGAGGTAAATATTCCTCAGTATCTTTCCTCAAAAGTTTAAGAACTTAACACTCTCTGTATATTTCTTTAGTTTTTTGCTTCAAAAGCCTTCAATCCCAGTTCTGTTTGGCAAATGCAGTATTTTTTTTTTCTTGTAAGTGGAGCTGGCTTTGCAATGTGTTTAATAAATTCAGTTTCCACATGGACTATGTGCAACCAAAAGGGAAGACATTTAAAAAGAGGAAAACACTATGGCGAATATACAGTAATGATCTCCAAATTGTATGCTGCATCTGCCAGTACAGTTTACTTTAAAGTAATTTTCAAGTCAACACTGGTACAAAACAGTGAACAAATGGTAAAAATTGTGAAAATACAACTTCTATTAAAAAGTAACTGCTAGACTCATTAAGGCAAGGAACTACGGCCATGGCATGTTTTTGTGCTATCTCTGTCTTCTGTGATGAATGGCAGGACTGTTGAGCACTATAAGGATAAAGTAATTTTTAATTCCTGTGATGATGTAAGATAGTGGGAATAGTGAAGATCCTCCAACATAAGTTTCTAGTCTGTGTTTTCTCCCACAGAAATTTGAATACAAAGGCTGCCTTTATCAACTACATGGGGTTTTTCCCCCCTCAGCTTCTCATACTTTATAATTTGGCTATGAATTTTAAAGAATGGAGCAGAGATTATAAATTAGCACCCTTTGTGTCCTATTGAAGGCATATCAACCTCTCCTCCTTAGACACTGCAAAATTCCTTGCTAATAAGGCTGACTGAACAAATCTTCATTAAACTGCATGTTGCTGGCCTGGAGGATTTGTCTCTATCAGCCATTCAGACCATGACCTGGACAAATCAACCGTGATGCCTCAGATGTGAAAAGCCTTTGTTTGGCTTCTCACGTTCTGAACACAATTAGTAGCTCTGCAACTCATCCCTTTGGCCAAGGGAGAGTCACACTGTCCCTTGCTGTAACTACTGGTCTTGAGATAAGTCACTCTGAGCATTCCTCAAGTGATTCAGTAGAATGTGGTTTTAACCATGTAACTCCCAGTGCCATGGAAATGAGTGGCAGGTGAGAGAGAATAAAGCTGGTTACACCCAGATAGCATAGTCATTCTGTACTGTCTGTGCTGGCAAGCTAATAGGAAATGTAATTGGACAAAACTTCCACTAAATTGGGGTAAAGAAACTGACTTAAGCAGTATGTCTATCATTAAGGTGACTGAGGCTTCTCTCAGCTTCCAGACATTGTGGTCCAGATGTTTACCACCTCTTCTTTCAACCAGGAGTAAGTTACAATAGATGTGACTTTGTGTAACATGGCAGAATATACAAGTCTTTCATTAAAAATCATCTTCCACTTGAAGATAAAGTTATTCTAAATTATACAAATAAAGGAGACAGCTTTTTGTAATAGTCATTAAAGGCTTAGGAGCTGTTTCACAAATATGTAACTCCTTGAGCATGTCAGAGTTTGCTTTGCTCCAGAAGAATGAAATGCCAGAGTTTTAAGCTTTATTTCCTCCTCATAAATCCTGAGGATCGTGCATTTATTTTGGCACTGGTTTTGCTGCTTCCTCAGATTATGTCTCCGTTCCCTTCAGTGTTACTGCACTGGAGAAGTGGTATGCCTTCTACTCATTGTGCTTTGTCATGGTGGCCAGATTAATTATGGACCCTAATTGGGAACAAGAAACAAAAGAGGGAGTCTAGGGAAAGATGACTTCATCTCCCTGCTCATCTTACATTACTGTTCCACACAAAAAGATTGAGGCAACAGACAGAACAGCAAACAAAACTATCTACATAGAGTTTTCCCTTGGCTGAGGAGAGAAAGGATAAAATGAGAAAAGGAACACTGTTCACCTGGAAAGTCACAAGAGCAGGTCTGAGTTTTCATCTTTTCCAGCCAGCATATTTGTTTAAGCCCACACCTTTAAAAGTTTTTGTTCAGACAGTTTGTCCTTGGGCTAATTTCTCCATCTCATTCTGCTTTAGCCTCAACTTGCTATAAGCCTGGGAATTTTTAGCCTCTGTGAAAGAAGCTTTTTCTTACACTGACAGAGAACGCCTTGTCTGCAACATGAAGTTGTTACAACAAGGTGTGGGAGGGAAGTGAGGCATGACGGTGTTGCATAAGGGACAGCTTCACGGTTGGCAGACCTGGGGGGATTACAAAACAAATGTTCTGGTTCTTCCATTAATTGTTTAATTTCAGATGAGTAGTATAGGCTCAAATTGGCAAAGGCCTAGACAGGTACGTTGGCACAAGTAAAGACAGCATGTGGCCGTTCCTAATTTACTAGTTGTTTTGGGTTTTTTCTGAGGAAAGGCATCTAACCACTGATTCTGACTCAACCTTGCCTATCAACACATCCATATCCCTCTAGTAAGGCAGTCGTGTCTCTTCTGCAGGCTGGCAGGCACCAGCTTGGTTGCATGCTGTTCAGCACCTTTCCCACGGGAAAGACTCACACAGCTGTCCCTGCAGTCCCTGATCACATTCATTCCATCACCTACCCTCACCCCCTTTCATCATTTAATTCACAATCATCATTTTACCAACACCCAAAAGCTTGGCCTTTTGGTTGGCACACTCCACCATTCACACCATATAGCCATTTACCTTCTGTGGGTAATTTCATGTACTTAAAATTATTTCTATACTTATATAATTTAATGGGTAAATGGCAAATCAATATTTTTTCTGTATGCCAGGTACTTTTTGGCATTACTTCCCAATTATCCAGACAACCTTGCCTTCAAACAATTTGTTTTCCTCAGTGTGTCAAAATATCACATGTATTTTTTTTTCTACTTAGTAATCAATAAGGGGAAATGAGAAAAACCTAAATAACCCAAGGAATGTCCCAGAGGAGCAGAAGGATGTTAGCTGTTTCTCAGAGGTACTGACAGATTGTTCCTGTCGTTTTCAGTCTTACACTTGAACTGCTTGGGGCAGAGGTAAGGGCAAGGAAAGAAAAAATAAAACAGGGCATTTGGGAATACCTAGAAGTGTATTTGGCAGGTGGAGCACGCAGTGTTGGTGGACCTGGCTGTTTGATATCTAGGCTGGGTCTCCTTCTCCTTCCTTTCATGGCAAGAACTTCCTGGATCATTAAGTCTAATTCCTTCTATCACAAATGCACATATCCTGTTATTGATGTCATAAATTTATCTTACTTGATGTTTAAAAACAGGTGGTTTATTCCTTTCATTTTCCATCTCTAAGACTGCACTGGAATCTCATATCCTTCCAGTGATCAAAAACCACCCCCAAATTTCTGTCCTTTAGTATGAGAGACACTTGTGTCTATGATTGAAAAATATAGGAAAATGTTTCCAAGGAGATTAGAAATGACTGGCTGACTGAGTTCTTTAAAATGTGGTATGTACTTTGCATTTGAAAGTTATCGCAATATTTACCCAGACTGGAGTAAATCCAAAACAGTACACCTGAGAGGACAAAAGGAAATCCCAATCCTAAAGCCAGCTGGTGACTGAAGAGTTAACGGGACACAGTGGTTCCGCTGCTGACACGGGGAGCAGCCTGCTGCATTTCTGCAAGGTGATGAGCTGAAATGTTTGGNAAAAAAGCAGCTTTTTTACTGGAGGAAGAAAACCCAAAACTTCGGGGGTTTTGTTCGGCGGAGTTTAACGCGAAGCTCTGCTCCCGTTTCGCCGGCTGTTCCCCGCCTGTCCGTCCGTCTCCCACCTCCTGCTTTTCTGGGTGTGCCAGACCTGCCCCCAACCTGCGCATTCGCCACCTCCCCGCCCTGCCCAGCGGGCGGGCCGCCGCGGGAGCCGCGCTGAGCTCGGGCGGGCAGGGCGCGGGCGCCTTCCTCCCCCTGCCCGCGGCACCCCGGGCACGGCGGGGACAGCCAGCCCTCGGAGCGGAGCGACCTGACCGCCGGTGAGTGCAGCCACGAGAGGATCCCTTCATCTCGGCCGCCTCGGGTTAGGTTTTTTTGCTTCGGTGGGAGGAGGAGGAGCAGCGCATAAACTTCTTTTAGGAGCAAGGTACTGCAGCAGCGGGGCCGGTGCGCGCCTGGGCAGGCGGAGGGATGGCTGATACTACAGAGAAAGGAGATGGGGAGAAACATCTCCAGCCCATGAAGTCCAAGGGAACCTCCACCACGATATTACTGACTTGGGAAAGTTTTATTTACAGGCAGAGTTTGGTGCTGTGAGCGCTACTGGTAGGATGAGGCAGAGTGTTGACGTTTCGTCCTCTGAGAACAAGTGATTAAAAAGAGAATTGTACATTTTATGTATGCGACTAAATCGGCATTTGATTTCCCCCTTTGCCTTATTCACAGCGCGCGCTGCACTGGTACGAACGCACCGTGTTGTAGAGCCGAGGAGGATGTGGGGGAGAAGGAGGGTGGTTTGGTTCGTGAACTTTCGTGGGACGTTCTTTCTCTTCTAATCAGACCGAGGAAAAGCTGGCTGTTTCTTTGTAGTAGAAGATAAAATGGAGCATACGAAAAAAGCTACATTAATTTTCTCCAAATGCTGCTGAAATGATAATGGAAATCTGTGTCTGTGTCCACTGAGATGTTCAAGAAAGGGAAGGTTTGGAAGCAGGTTTTGCTGTGAGTTTAACAGCTCCGAGCTGTTCTGTATAGAATTTCAGTGGGTGAGTGAGCAATTCAGATTCGTCAAGGCTGCATTGTTAGGGGATTTCAGTGCCTCGGTATTTGTTGAAAGCGCTAGCAGTGAATTGCCCTCATGTATGCAGGAATAAGCAGCTGGATTTACACAAAAGTGTACATCAGGAACCGAGTTTTGAAGTGCAAAAAAGCAAATTTCAGTTAAATTGTGCTCTATAAGAAAGGATAATTTCATGCAAAACATTTTACTTCCTCTGTTATTTTCGACATCATTTAGTACTGCAGTATCATGTGTAGGATCATGTATGTCTGAGTACTTTGAGAGCAGGTTGTGGGAGGATATCCTCACAAATATGTTTATATTTGGCCTTCTGAATATTGGTCTGGCTTTCTTTGTAACTTGAATTTTTAATTTTTTTACAGCCAGTTCCAAGATGCTCAATTTGACATCAACTCTCCACATCTAATTTAGTTTTATTAATATTTTTCTGTGAGGGAGCAGCACTAAAATTCATTCAGCTGTTTTGAAATTCATCACACAACAGGGGAGTGAGATGGAGGCACTTAAATAATCATTGCTATATTTTTTTCCCATGCAGATTAAAAGGTCAGAAAGCTTTAAAGTGATCATGTAGCTGGAGCTTTTGCATATCACAAACCATAGCACATCCCTGACTTAGTTCCTGTGAGAACTAGAACAATCTCACCTGCCTAAAGCACTCCTGTGACTTCACTGAGCAGAGTTTTTTGTAAATCAGTTCAGTGGTTAATTGCCTCTGCATGGTTTTTAATCTTAGTTTCTCCATGGTGCCTACCACCTACCACATATCACTTACTAGACAAAAGCAATTTTTCTTTTATGATTTTCTCTGTAGGTGCTTACAGACTGATTGTTCCTGAACCTCCCGTAGAGCTGATTAAATAGGTTGAGTTTTTGTCTTTTGGTGTGTGGTAGAGTTTTTATTCCTTTATATTGTTGTGAATCTTTTCTGAACAGTTTTCAGTTTTTCTGTGTTCCTGAATTCTAGACAAAAAATCAGGTTCTGCCAAGAATCATACCATACCACATACACAAGTGAAATTATTTCCCATCCCCTTCATGTTTTTCTCTTCCTAAATCCTATTACATTGGTTCTTTTAGTCTCAAGATTGCATCAGAGGTGATAATCATCCAAATCTTCTCCAGAATTACTGCTTCTAAAGGTGCCATCCATCCCATAATGCTGCCTACTTCCCTCTGACCCTCTTTACCTGAGGGAAATCCATGCACATTATCCCTAAGTACATACTACTGAACATACCATTTATGGTAAAACACCTTTACAGTCAACAGTAAATGAGGTGTACACAGTTATTTCCATCTAAAAGTGTCTCCTACTGGCTCAGTGTAGCAAGAAAGGCTCCCTTTTGCCACTTCAGCAAAATTGCAGCTCGCAGGATATAGGAGTTCTGCTTTACATATCTTTTATCTGCTGCAGCGTGCAAGTGCAGACATCTGAGGAATATATTTGCTCAGTAGTGCAATCTGCTTGGCATCTGGCCATCCATGGGCAGACAGGGCAATACCCCCTTTCCAGGTGGTCCCTTGTTAGGAAATGAGTGAAGTAATGTAAATGAAAAGAACCAACCTGAACTTTCTCCTTCCCAAATTTAAGCTGAACTACCGAAGCTGGAAGCTCTTCAGTTGAGCTTATTGTCTGTTTTGCAGCTGCCTCAGCATGTACAGGTTCCAGCTGGGACCTACAGAGAATCACTGAAATGCTGTCAGGAATGCTGATCCAGGAGACTCTGTCCTGACCTGAAGTTCATATACTCTCATGAGAGCTTCTGTTCTCAAGAGATTTTCAGCCTGCTTTGCAGGTCAAAAAGACAGTGAAGAAACACTCAGACTTTGGTGTACTTATATAAAACTTATAGCTTACAAACTGCTTGAGTGAAGAGCTGCTGCAGGCAGGATCCTTGTTCTTCCAACCAAATCAAAAGTAAAGCTGTCTTGGCTGAGAAGGGAGTTGCTTTGTCTGCTTGAATGTTGTTTCCTCAACTTCAGTGCCCAAGCATTACAGTGAATCAGAAGGGAAATAAGAAGAAGGGAAATAAGATAACAATACGTCTTTTTTCTTTTTTCTTTTTCCCATCAAAGATCATTGAGAAAAAGGTCCTCCCTATCATGAAAGCAACCAGAACTTTTCAGTTTGGACAGTGAGACTCAGGTGTGGATTATAAAAATCTGCATACTCTAGAGCTACATGTACATACAGGGACTCAATGCTGAGAGCCAAAAGTTGGGGAAAGCGTATAGGATTCCAGTAGCTGCCCTCCTGTTAAACTCTACCCTGTGTTTACAGAGGATAATGCTACCAGTTCTATCTGTATTTATTCCTTGTGTTGGGAAAGTGTTGCCACTTCCATTGAATCACTTTCTAATGATTCCTGCTGTAGCCTGCTGTGCTGGAGAAAGAGATAAAATATGTAGAATTAGTTCCTGCCTTATGTTAAAATTGCAAACCGTCCCCTCAGCATCCTTGACCGGCCAGAGCTTCCTGTGAAATGACTATAGCCAGGGACCTCCCGTGTTTTCCGAATATGGAAATTTCTGGTGGACCCTGAAGGATGCCAGTTCTAGGAACGCAATGCTTTTAACGTGTTTGGTGCACGTTATTTTGATCTAGTTCAAATTCTGTAATTAGCGCCCAGGCTTGT
>VXAX01003660.1:684759-703341 GCA_013399835.1 Leptocoma aspasia | reverse complement strand
CCAGCCCCGGGCTCCCGGCTCTGCCCTGCCCTCCGGGGGGCCCGGCCCGGCCAGCCAGCCCCGGGCTCCCGGCTCTGCCCTGCCCTCCGGGGGGCCCGGCCCGGGCACCCAGCCCCGGGCTCCCGGCTCTGCCCTGCCCTCCGGGGGGCCCGGCCCGGACACCCAGCCCCGGGCTCCCGGCGCACAGCCGGCGGGCGGGAAGGGCAGCCCGGCGGGGAGGGCAGCCCGCTCACCCCGCTGCTATGGCAACAGGCCGGGAATGCCTCTGGCTCAGCCATCCCGCTCTCCGCTCCGAAGCGCCTGCTCTGCAGACAGCTCCATTGTCTGCCGGACAGTTGTCTTTCCATCGGCTTCCAGCGAAATAGCCTCTTCCCGAAGACAAAAGGCTCGGCACAAAGAGAATGAACACTCCCGCTTCCAACCAGCGCACGGGCTAAAAGTTTAAAGGGGAAAAAAAACCCCTTAATTTATGTTATAACTGCAGGGGAGAGAGGAGAAAAATAATTCTGGCTTCTCCTAAGTGATAGTTGGTGATGAAGGAGATGGGTCATAACTAGGTTTTGTTGGGATTTGGTAATTGCTTCCTGAAGCATCCTGAAACTATTCACAAGGAGACTGGCTTGCCCACAGGACTGTGGCATGGTTTTTATCCCTGCACAGTCGGGCTGCTGCCAACTGACAACTGTTCAGATCATGTAATGAAACATCTGGGTTTCAATTTGCTCTGTGGGTGAACTAGTTTTCATATCCAAAATCATCAGAGTTGACCCCAAGGAACAGTTTTGTTTAGATCCAGCTCAGAGAACTCAAGTGCAGATTTGCCAAGTGTCAATAGGTACCTTGTTTTCTGGAGTTTCCCCCTTATGTTGTGGTGCAGTGATGATGGAGAAATTTAGGGGAGAGGATACTGCTGAGTTAGTAAATACAGGATTTAATCTTGCAAGCTGTCAGCATTTCTAGAGCATTAAAATTGTGGTTCAAATAAACTCCCAGTACATTCTCTTTTCTTGTCTCAAGCAGAAACATGCTTTCCTGAAGCCAATGGGAAGGCAGAATTCTCCATGACTTCAAGTGCTCATATGTGTGTTTCTGAACCAAGCCTACAAGAGATGCCGTGTGAGAAGTTAAATTCAAACCTTTCCATAGGGTGCATATCCTTGTCTACATGACTGGCCTTTTTGTTTCTGCCATTTGACCTTGATGTGACCTAGATGAGTGGTACAAATCTGCAAACTGAAGAGATGCAGTGCAAAAGATCAGAATACATTACATTCCTAAATGGGTTTAGATATTCTAGACTTGTTAACCTAGTGGAAGTCCACTGGTGGTACTTTCTTATCTGACATTATTCTCATATATGGTGGTACTATCTCGTTTGACTATTTCTGACATTTTATATAAGTCCTTTATGCAAACAGACCAGTGGACAAAAAAAATTTCTGCCACCCCCCTTCTCATAACATCCTGAAGCAATTTTGCAGCATTATCTCATGAAGAAAAAAAAATCTCTTTTCATAGGACATGATCAGTCCTTGAAACGGTGGAATAGAATGCTCACCAGTGAACTGAGCATCACTCTTGTCCATAGCAATGTTGTTCTTCTTAGGTAACTCCTGTCAAATTTCCTCCACCAGCCAGTGCCACTATGTAAAATACTGCTTTCAGATATTTTGATTACGCATTAAGTGTTGCCCATTTTTTTCTTGAATGTTCATTTGATCTTTTTGTAGGAGTACATTAAAATATATATTTTATAATCTAAGTACCTTTTGTTTAAGCTCAGTAAAGTCCTCATCTTATTATCCCATGTTCCTCATTTCTCTAATCCCTGTTGTTTCCTTTGGGCAGACCTCAGTTCTTTCAGGACTCTTCTGCAAAATCTCACATGGCCCTTCAGAAAGCTGAGCTTTGTTTACAGGGCACAGCAGCTGTGGGGGCCCTGTTGTTTTCCTTCGCATTGGTCACATTCTGTGCTCTGCTCTTGTCTCTCCCGCGCCGCCACCAAACCAGCTACGCACTTTGGTGACAGAGGCAGTAAGGCTTCCTATCGCACTGTCCATACCTTTTTTTTTTCCCTCCCTAATCTTGTCCTGTACCCTGAAGAGATCTGTTAGGTCCCTTCCACATTTCCAGAATGTAGAAGTCTGTTTCCACTTAGCTTTCCGTGGTGTATTTTGTATAGGGATTGTCCTGACACTATCAGAGCTCCACGCTACCCAGCCCTAAGTACCCTGTCTGATTCCTACTTCTGGTGCCTCAGGACAGAAGTTTTCAGGATTCCCTGTTCTTCCCCTCTCTGCATTCACAACAAACGAATGGTGAGCATCATTTGGGGATGAAATAGGACACACAGCTAAGACTAGGTGGTGATGAGGGTTGCTGAAACTTAAAAATTATAAAAGAAATCAGTTGTCTGAGAAGATATTCAGGACTAGCATACAGAAATTTGGACCTTGTATATACGCTGTGTTTTGCCTTCAGCTGGAATCATAGCTGGATTGAAGATGCCTGTTAAAGATGGAAAGATGGGAAGTTAAAATCAGCACAGAGGACTGAAGTATAGGTTTCTTCTTCACTTTTCACCACAGTGCTGTGATAACATAATGAGTTACATCTTTCCATTCTTCTCGTGTGGGTCACTTTTGCTCAAACTTTCACACTTAACAGAGTCCCATGCCTTTCTGTTCACTGTAGTCACACCAACATGGTCCAAGGGAGGGAGGAAGAAATTGCTTGTTGGATCATTTCTGTTTGGCTGCTTCTGTGGAGTGACCCTGAATAATCCTGTGTACTGTGGCAGCTACACACATACATGCAAAAAGGAAAAACAAAACTCTGAGTGACATAAGGTAGGCAACAGCCCAGTATTTGGTTCTGTTAATTTCCTGCAATTGTGAGTAGCTGCACAACAGCTGGGGTTTTATGGTGGGAGCCCGGACTGGTTGTGCTAAGGGAGTCTCAGGCCTGGAGCAGATGAGTATGGAAAAGGGGGAATGGCCTCATCAATCACAGCAGTATATCGTAAAACAAGCCAGGCTGTCATAGCAGCCTCCCAGGCTGGTCAACAGCTGCCTTCAGGTTGGAGATGACATGCTGATAGTGCCATGGGATGATAACAAGACTCTCAGACTTGGACAGAGGTCTGTATAGCAGGACAATTAACTAAAACTTAGTTGGATGAACAAGCTGAAAAGTTTTCTGTCTTCCACCCTCTTTGGGAGTCCTTTTGTTATATGTATACAATGGGTGAGCTGTGTCAACTCTGTTATTTTCCAAAGCTGGCTGAAGTTGTTGTCGGTTGTGCTCATCAGACTGGCAGGGCAGACACAAACTCTTGATGGCACAGCCATGCTTTTCATAACAGTCTCTAAGACAACCCCTTTAGCATCACTTTTTTTTGGATGGGCAAAAACTGAAATCAGTGTCACTGTAAAGGAGGCTTGAGTTAGGTTACCAGTAGTGGGAATATTTCTTCCTACTATGTTCTGTCTCTCTAAATTGTTGTGCTCAACATATATCCAAAACACATCTTTAAAGGCCTCAAGAGGTGAAAACCAGCAATGCAGCATCCTGACTCAACCCTGCAACCACCTTAGCAACAGCCCAGTATGAATTTTGAAGACAATAACAGAACAATAACCAAATAAAGTGGTGCCTATCTTACTGTAAGAAGCATGTTTCATGATCTGTTGCTGCAAGCATTTGCTTTCCAAGGTCTTGGTAAGCCTTTTTCACGTACCTCCAAATTTTTTTGGTGGGATCCTCCTTGCCTCTAAATAGTGTGGCCAGTACCCTGTTTCTCAGCCTATGGGAGGAGCAAACAGGATGAACCAAAAGCCCAGCATTTCTCCTTGCAGTTCACAGCCAGTTTGGTATGTAAGCATTGAGCCTTAGCTGTGTACTCCAGTTTCTCCATCTTTTCCTTTGTTTTCATCCAGATACACTTGCTTGCGATGGCCAGTGCACAAAGAACTACCTTGACACACATAAGTTAAATTTTGCTCAGCCAGGGCCACCGCTTCTACTCTCTTCAGTTTTATTCCCTACAGGAGCTTCCTCACTTGCTCCCTTTATCCTGTATGGTTCCTAGAAAACCCACAGGCTTTCACATGACTTATGGTAGAGCTGGTATCAAACACATACAACAACAACCATTAACACTTCCCATTACATCAGAATTTTCGCTTTGCTACAGAGAGAAAACTCATGGAGCAGAGGCCATAAATTGCTAGCTGAAGGTCGCTTAGACAGTCAGGTTCAGATTAGCACCCAAGACTTTTGCAGCCCATTCCTGTGTCATAGCCTTTGCATCATCCTGCTTCTCAGGCACCTTTAATTACTTTTTTTTTGGAGAGTGTGGGTGTTGAGCTGGCAGGTGCATCTTCAGTGATATCTGTGTGGGTCAGGTATTGCATGTAGATCAGGCTGTCCTTTTTGTTTTCTCACACTATTTCCAGGCAGTTATGTTCAGTCCTTTGTGTTATGTGTCAAAAATCCCTCCAAAATAAAAAAAAAAAAAATCAGATACACATGGCTTTGTTACAGCTCTTTTCACCTTTGCACTGAGCACCTCACCTGTTAGCTCATAAAACTTCCCTGTAGCCTGGAGCTCACATATGCTTGGAGTCAAAAAGAACTGGCCAAACTGGCTACTCTCATGCAGTTACATGGTCTTCTCTGCATTTTAAACAGAAAGTGTTTGCATAACAAGCTACAGGGGTGAAAAGTATTAGTGTTAGGCACAAGTTGAGCACTGCTGTCTTCCATAATTTATCGCTAAGTATCAGCTGTGTTGTCTATGAAACATATTTGTCTTCACAGTTCACCAGGTAACTAAATTATTAAAATACATAAATGAAATTGAAGTTTCCACAGAATCTTACATTAGAAATTTCTAAATGGGTCTTTGGGTTTGTTTTAAATATCAGCAGTGACATAACTTGTAAATCATTTTGATATTGCTCAGGATGAAGGTAGTGTATAAATATGAGATTACCTCTTGACCGCATGACCTGAGATATGCAGACATATCTGGCAGACAGGATGTGAGCTGCTGACTTGATATGATGTAAAACTTGATCCTGGGAAATGCCTTGGGTACAGGAATGAGGAAGTTAGTGCTACTATTTTTAAATGTTGTGAGGAGCCAAAAGTGTTTGCAGTAGAGCATTTTGAAGATGTAAAATATCCTGTCTCTTTCTAAATGATGTGCAGTGTTTATTTTTGTAAGCAGTGGATTGAGCACTGGTACAGGCTTATTCAACATGCCTGTGTATTGACTTGTCTTTTTTTGCTAAAGAATCAGCACAAGATTGGGCAGATAGTTGGGGTGACACTGCTTTCAGCCATGCATGAACTGCCCACCTAGGAATCAGAACCAGTTATTTTGCATTGACTAACAGGCTGTCATCAGCTGATGTTACCATTTGTGGCCACTACCAGTACAGTTTCTGAACTGATGGACTGGCAATAGCAAACCCAGAGTGCTTCAGCCACTTAACACACATGATGGTCTCCTGCCTTGGATTTTCCCATAGCTATGGGAGCATTTCTCACAGTTACTCAGCAGGACCAGACCCCACGCCTATGCAGTACTGCAGCAGCCATTTGACTCCATAACTCAAGGCATGAGACCATAGTGTGTTGCTTTGCTATCAAAGGTTATGCTGCTCAGTGGGACCCCACATTCTGAGTGGATCCAGTAGCTGGCACATTTCCACCTCCAGTCTGGCACTGCAAATGACAGGATTGTTCCATGTGGTATTACCTCAGGTACTCAAGACAAAACTACAAGGTCTGCAAACCTTTGTATTTTGCTACTGGTCCATCATATATTGCTTGAAAAGTTATGGCATAATGAAGTAATGTATTGTCTGTGTTTGCGAGATTTATGTGATTGCCTTTTGCAAAATAGAGCTTGTTCAATGGATGGTAGCATCAGCTCCTCCAAGATGGAGTGCGATTGTCTTTGCATTTATAGGGCTGGCTACAGATTTATTCTGCTTGCCAAATACCGATTTCATGAAGCATCCTGGGCTTGCAGACACATTTCTCTTTCCTTATTCACTCTCATTTCTTCATGAGGTCAATAGTCTCACCTCAGTGGCAGTTCCACTATTGAAGGAAATGTTGCATGTACTGTGGATTAAAATCAGAGAGGGAGGCAGACATCTGTGGAGAGAAGCAAAGTCCAAAGTACGTTGAGGACAACTGTCTTCATTTATCTTTGCCAAAGTACCTTTAAAGCAACCGCTTTTGAAAAATGTTGTGCGTGTCTTGTTCTTCCCATTTGCTCCTTGTTCTCCTTTTGGATGAAAGATGAAGTAGCATGCTTCATTCTTCTGCAGAGAATCTCTCATTCTCTTATTGATCTCTCTGCTGAAGCAGGTTCAGTTTGGTGTTTTCCAGCTCTGCTCTGTCCCTTCACACACAGGCTTTGTCTTCCCTACCCAAACTGGGAGTGTAAGTATTCCTGTGGCAGTAACAATGACTAGGTCTAGGGTGTAGCCTCTGTCTTGGTAAAATCTGGGCTGAGCACACCTTGCTGAGAGCATGGTTAGATGACATAGTGGTAAAAATATGTCTGTCATACCTGCGCCATGTCTTCAGGGATAGAAATGAAGATGCTTTGTAATGAATCATGTAGGTATGCTTACTTGCTAAGACATTGACTTTATGAATATACCTGTTTGTTTAATAGAAATAAGTTCTCAGGTAGAAGAAGAAGGGTTTAGTCTTTTCTCCACCACTTAGGTTCACAACTTGGCTCTAATTATAAACAAATAGTATTATGTCACATGTAGCATGCAAATTCTTTGAACAGGCATAGTCTTGTCTAAGTCTTGTAAAAATCTTGAACACTTCTTCCAATTGTATCAGTGTTAATGTACCACCTTCTGGCCAGCTAATGGAAACACATGAACTGATCTTCAGGAGCTTTCCTGAACTGTGGCTCTCAAATGGGCTAAATCAAAAAGCCTCTTTTTCTATAATAGTACTAGGACCCATTCACTACCTTTGTGTTACACAAGAGAAGAACTCCACCCTTTTAAGTATGTAAAGAGAATAAAAAGTGCTTACTTCAATTTCTTTTTAGAGTAGCCATCTTTACTGGAAAGAAAAAACAACAAAGCAAGCTATGTTTAAGTCATAAGCAGTGCTTTTACTTGGAGTATGAAATGTTTTCTAGCTGTGACTAGAAGAATTTTATTCCTTTTAAAAGTAACTGCCTCTAATACATAATTCCTGCCTGATGTAAAGATGTAACAGTTTATTCAAGAGACTAACAACCTTGTCCATTACTTGCATGAGCTATGTCTAATTTGGAGTCTGCTGTTCAAATGATAAATTGGTATGAATTGGAGACACAGGCACTTACACTTCAAAGCTATATATCTCTCTTTGCTGCAATGTTCTGGTGATTTTTGGGTAGGCTGTATGCTTATTCTTGACTATAATTCTGTCTAGCAGTATTAGTACACTAACTTCTAAGTGTTTACAGGCTAAAAACTAAGCAGTAGATTTGGAAAGAACATTTTCTGAATATGGATATTTTCTGCACAAATCTTAATTTTTCAATTTTGTGCACAGTGTGTTACAGATGCTTGGTTTTATCTTAAGACTAGCCAGATACATTCTGATTTCTTAGGGCACTGCGTAGTACAGACTGCAGAACACGTAAGGAGCTTTCATAAAACTCTAGTTGCAGCCAAGAGCTGTACAAGAGAAAGGGGAGTTCACTGTATACAGACTATGAATTGCTGAAATATTTTTTCAATTATTCCATACCATATCTGACACGCTGGTGGTATGGAATTTTTTTAATGAACCGGAGTTTTAACTACTCAATAAACATAACACAATAAAAATATTGAGTATTTTTAAATTAAATCATGCAAAAAGGTTCTATGTTGCAAACTAATTTTGTTATCTTGAACATTTTCTTTATTCAAGGAAGAGTGAAAGGGCTCTGATTGAATTAATCAGTTTCTCCAGTTGAATAGAGATAAACAGAGAAGTGGAAAATGATTGATAGCTTCCTGCACAGTGCAATGAGACTTACAGCTGCAACGACCACTGTTCTGGTAGTGTGAAACCAGTGTCTTAATGGTGAGTTCAGTCTTGTTTTTTGGGAAGATGCTCTTTTCCTTCCCCAAGCAGCAAGGGGTGGTGTGAGTGGAAGGGACACTAGGCAAATAATTCCGGGCAATGAAGCACTGTAAGCACAAATGCCTGAAGTACAGTAGTCCTTCCTTCCCATCAACACAGACTTCTGTGGAGAGAGATAATTGTTAGAGAAAGTCAAAACATCAATGGAAAAAGTCAACAAAACCTTCTAGGGTCCTTTAAGATGGTACGTAGAGGACTGTCCTTTTCAACAGTTTTCTTGCAGTATGAGGGCTGAGTCATCATTTTCTTGTATTTCATCTTCAGTTTAGTATCTGCATGATGGCTTACATTTAAAATGAAATATAGCAGTTCTTATAGAGACTCATGGGGGTAAATTAATTGAACCTAGATGAAATTGATTGTGTTTTAAATAGATCTGGGAACTCCATGATATAACTTCTTTGTAGCTTCTGATGATTTAGCTTCTTTTGACAATTAAACTTCTTTCAGGACTTCTGATGAATTTTCAATAGTTAACCAGGCATTGTATTTAAGTAGTCACTAAGCCACTGCTAGGAACAGTCTGTGTAGCACTACTGCGGTATGGATTTGGGATGCAACAAGGTTTAAGCAGGCCAGATTTATGTGGCCTAAATTTAGACAATTGTGTTCGAAGAGGTGTTGTGATTTGGCAGAGTATTATGAATTGAAAAGTTACCTGAGGAGGAATCCATTCAACATGACCTGAGAAGTCAGTCAAGTGGGAGGGGAATGAACAAGAGGAAACCGCAGAGTTTCATCTTGCACCTTCTCCTGCTGCTTATTTAGTCTGTGGTGATTTTGAAATGTCTCTTAGCTGTGCCATAAAACCTAACTTTTGTACAAACAGTTCAGCATGTTGGAGAGCTAAATTGCAGTTAAATTTTTGTATGTGGTGTGTTCAGTAGCAAGAGCCTGTTCGAGCAGTCAACTCTTCTACATGCCAGAACTTGCAGAGACCCTCAAAAGTCTGAGCAATACTCACAAATCTATCTTGAAACCTGTTGCATGTTGGTGGTCAAGAGGTTTGGGATTTTCCAGCTGTCCTCTGTAATCTTCTTGAAAAGAGTCAAGGTGGAGGCCTCTTCTTCTGTCTCAAATATCTGTTCTGAAGCTCATGGGAAGAAGGTGTCCTGCCTTGTTGTGAGGGGACATTTCTTAATGTTGCCACACTAATTGATAGCAAATGTACCTAGGAAAGATGTGGATGTAATAACCGCTATCCTCACAGGGATTTCTTCCATGCAAAATAAGCAGGTAGTACCCTCTTGTTGACTAAAAGTCTTCTGTGCTCTGAGCTGTATACTCTTGTAACTGGTTTCTGTGCACTTTCCTACTGTATGTTTATGCTGCTGTCTGCAGCAGTAACAGACTTGACCTTGTGCCATTAACAGAGCTGTGATAAAAGGAAAGCTGACGAAAACAGGTCTGGCTTCATAGCTTGTACTAAACTTGAAAGTCTTTTCAAGTGCATAGATGCAACAGAACTATGAATTGAATCAATTTATAAGTTTATATCCACTTCTGTGACATTTACCTACTTACATTGTGTTCTGGAGAGTCCTAGAAATGTGCTGGATACTGAGGTACAGAGGAACAGTGTTCCACATGTAACACTTTTATAGTCAGAAATTAGAAAAAAGTGGGAAGAGAACCAGAAGTTGTGATGTGATATGATACTGCTGTTTTCCCAGAGCCACATATGAGGTTGGTGTCAAGGCTGGAAATAGGAATTCAGTTGTATCACTTCAAAGTGATGGCCCACTCACTTTAAACGTCTTTTAAATTATGCAGTCTCTCTTGGTAAGATCAGAAACACGACAGACCAGCCCAAAAAATGTGCACAGACATAGTTGTATTGATTGGATATGGAAAAGCAAGAAAATGACCAGATGCAGATGTCATGGAAACTGTGTGGAAGTACAACCTTTGTCATGGAGACATAACTGCACAGTAGCCTGGTCCTTCATTTCTTCCAGGTTCTGTCTGTCTGCATTTTCTGCTTTTCTATAGTTGCTTATACAGACAGCACAGGTTTTTTGCTGGCATCCTCATGACCTGGCTGATCTTTAAAGACCAAGTCTGTATACCAGTGTCAGGTGGACTTTATGCAAAGAGCCCTAGGAGAGATCCAGCTATGCCAACAGAAATCTCAGCAGTGCTTGCTTTGTCTGAGGGACTGCTGTGGACTACAGCAGGGAAGTCAGGACCCCTTTGGAAGGTGTGACATGTTAAGGGTATGCCTTTACTACAGACTGAAGTTCAAAGAGCTATCTGAATTATACGTAAATTAATATATTCAGGTAACAGAACAGTCACACCATGAAGCTCTGAGCTAATTTCTCTCAAGAGGCAAAGTAGATGAGTACTCAGAAATTTGAAAACTCAGGCATTTGCTCAGATCCAATTCTGAAAGTTGTTATCTGCCTTTCTTTTTTGAAAGGTATGTAATATCCTCAGATCTTCTTCCTACTTCCATGGTGCAGTTTTGATCACAAACACTTTGCAGTATCAATGTCCTTTGGCAGTGGTATGACTGCTTTTCCTCCAGACACAAGTAACATAATACTACCTGATGGTTTTGGCCAAGGTAGTTGTGGTTTAACCAAAAAGAAAAATGAAAAGATGATACATTAAAAGAGAACCAAAGCTTTCTTTCCTTGTCAGAAGGAAATTATAATTGCAGGCAGAGAAGAGGTGGTCTGCTCTTAAGCTAAATACTGGAATTTTAGAAGTCCTAAAAGAAACAAGCAGTGTTTTCCTGGAAATACCATCAAACTTTTGCTTCAAGGTGCTGCATGCTGGATGACCAAAGTCCTGGAAAGACATGAGACAGCATAGACAACATATTGGTGTGGACTGAGTATCAGAACAGTGTCAGATTATTCTTTGTGGGTTCTTTATTACTCTCTCACTCAGGGTGTGATTGTGGATAATAGTCAGATGGATTGTTGTTTCCCCCCCCACCAAATCTGTTTAAAGCCTTGTGGCAATACTTAGCAGATACAGAATCCACCACTGCACCTTGTGGTGTGACCAGTAGCAGGGGCTACAGACAGGCACTGTGCAAAGCTGGGAGTGAGATAGCAGGGTAGAGAAGAAAATCTGAGACACTGAGACAATGGCACTTCTTCTAATACACACTTTGCAATGCATGGGTAGTCTGTAAAAGCTATCTGTTCTTCTTATTGCTTTGTATTGCTGTGGCTTGAAAAATAAATTGGTGTCATTCACCTTCATATAAAATTCCCAATTGTAATAACCCTTAGAACTTGGTTGATGTGTTTTGTCCTTAGATCAGAAGGTTGGGTAAACTTACCCAATTTGGTATGGGTATATAAACTTATCTGATATTGCTGGAATGAGAGGGCCAGAATATCAAGTTAGCCAAGACATTATAATGAGCTCATGGCAGCACTTCAGCTAGCATGATTATTCCCTATTTCATATTCTAAATGGTAGCTGAAATAAAAATTCAAATTGTCTCTTATGGTTGAGGCAGAAGGGAAATCAAGCTCATCTTTTTTGGGAGCTGGTGGCAATTTAAATAATGACTCAAAATAGTTTGTTGTTGTTGTTGTTGTAAATTATGCTCAAATCACAGGTGTACAGCTATACCACAGTGCTACATTTTACATTTACTTCTCACTTGCACTGAAGAACAGTGACTTGTGTAAAACATGGGATGTCTGGAAGAAGCAAAAAGCACAAATGCCAGCACTGCTGTATCATGTAGAGCAAACATGGTGCAGCTACAGAGTATAATTTCATGCTGGCTCTTCATTTTTAGGAGCACTCTGATTCATTAGCTCAGTAGGAAAAAAACGGGAAGAAAATCATTACTTTTCTTAACACTGAGAATTTGTGCTCATTTTGGAAAACACCTTATTACCACTACAACCATCCTGGGAAGAGCTGGGACTGAAATAGCACACTGTGATACAGTTTCTACGAAGTGTCCTGGCAGAGCCTGAGACTAGGAAAATAGCATTCAAAGGTGCCCTGTCCTGGGAGAGGGTGAGGACAGCTTCCACAACACAAGTCAAAAACATGTTTTTCCTTACCCTAACATATGTCCCTAGATCACAGCTTCTCTGAGAGATGTTTCAGAGACATCCAAGGACTGTTAGACGCCTGCACACTGGGTATGACAAAAAGCCTCTTTACTGAACACATCCTGGGGAAAAATCACACCTGGGCACCTTTTACAGTGCCATCACCATACCCCATGTGCTTTTGTGGTAATGGCAAATGCACGGACAAGTACATGGGGACAGATGTGCTCTTCCTCAATGTCCATTCTTCTTCCTACTGGATTACTCTCTAGAGCAAAGGGTATGGGGACAGAAAAGAGAAGAAAATTATGACAAGAGTGAGGGAACATTCTAGGCAAATAACAGAAGATAACTGTAGAGAAGAAGTGCAGCCTGAAAGTTTAGAGAAGGGAGTTTTAAAAAAATCACCATGACATGTGGTTTCTCCTTTAGGTCATTATGTTGGAATGAGATCAGTACAATCATTGCTGTCATTCCTTTAATATTTCTTTCTGGATTCCTTCTCTGTGTTCAACTGTGTATCTTTTAATTAATTCTTGTCAGACTCCTCATAATTTTAGCCAAGTCTTTTGACTATCTTATTCTTACCCAACATATGAATAGGCCTTCTTTGAGCATGCACACTCTGAGGGTTTTTTTTGAGGAGAGAACTAGGTAACTTCAGAATAATTAGCTGAAATTTCCTCCCCTCCCCTCTTTTTTTAAAGACAATTCCTCGTCTCTCCAGGAAGATGAAGAGATAGATATGGAGGCTGTCAACTGGCAGCTGAACAGCACCTCCATGAATGGCCATTCATCTACCCCAACCACAGTTCGCTTTCCCAGCTGGGTGACTTTTGATGACAATGAAGTCAGTTTTTCACCACAGAGCCTTTCTCCCTTGAAAACAGATACTCCACCTGCAGAAACACAGGCTCCAGATGTTAACTTTAATCTCACAACATCCTTAAAGAAAAGAGAACGTCCTAAAAGCACATTGGGAGACCTCTCCAAAATTCAAAAACTAGATCTCTCCTCTTTGACCAAGTTGCCTTCTGTTGAAACACCACCGTGGAGTGCTACTAATCCCTTTCTGGATGAATCTCTTCGAGATGTCCAACCCTCACCCATCAATCCATTCAGCTCATTCTTTGAGGAGCGAGAGAGGCGTTCCAAAAGCTCTTCTGTCTCCAGTGCTCCAGGCAAAAGCCAAAGAGACTCTCTCATTATTCTCCATCAAGAGCATGATACCATCAGTTTCCATGAGGCAGACAAGACTGTAACCCACACAGATGCTGTAGAGCAGCTCAAACAGCTCCAGATTGGAGACCCAGATCGTGTGAGCAGTCCTACCTTGCCTGATGATGACCCCATGATGCCATGTGATCTGGATGCAGCTTTATTTAACCTGGCACCAGCTCAGCCAAAGGATGGATGGCCAATGATGCTGAGGATCCCAGAGAAGAAGAACATTATGTCATCCAGGCACTGGGGACCAATATATGTCAAGCTGACCAGCAGTGGATGTATACAGCTTTTTTATGAGAAGGGACTAGAGAAGCCTTTTCGGGAACTCAAACTTGAAATCAATCACGAGATTTCGGAGCGGAAGCTGCAGAACTACGATGAGAATGGAAGGATACACAGCGTGCGGTTGGATCGCACAACGTACAAGGAGAAAAAGAAGTATCAACCTAAGCCAGCCATTGCACACACTGCAGAGAGAGAGCAAATTATCAAGCTTGGGACTACAGATTATGAAGACTTCCTTAGCTTCATCACTGCTGTGCAAGACACACTGATGAACTTGCCAGCTTCATCAACAGATCTGAGCACAGTGGGACTGAATTATCAAGAAGAAGAAATCACTGTGGATGTCAGGGATGAGTTTCATGGCATCTTGGCCAAGGGAGATAGTGTGATTCTCCAGCACAGTGTGCTGACTCATATCTATGTTCTCAGCTTCCTTTCTGGCCTGGCAGAATGCAGACTGGGCCTTAACGATATCCTGATCAAAGGGAATGAAATAGTTGCAAGGCAGGATATTATGCCCACTACTACCACTAAGTGGATCAAATTATACAGCTGCCGGTTCCATTCATGTGTGGATGAGGATGTGTTTAATAACTCCCGTATTATCCTGTTCAACCCCTTGGATGCCTGTCGGTTTGAACTGATGAGATTCAGGACTGTCTTTGCTGAGAAAACTTTGCCTTTTACTCTGAGGACAGCTGCCAGCATCAATGGTGCTGAGGTGGAGGTGCAGAGCTGGCTGATGATGTCCACGGGGTTCTCTTCCAACCATGACCCTTTAACTCAGGTCCCTTGTGAAAACGTGATGATCCGCTACCCCGTGCCAAGTGAGTGGGTGAAGAACTTCCGCAGGGAGAGTGTCCTGGGGGAGAAATCTTTGAAAGCCAAGGTGAACAAGGGAGCCACTTTTGGATCAACCAGTCTGTCTGGTTCTGAGCCAGTAATGAGAGTAACTTTGGGAACTGCCAAATACGAGCATGCCTTTAATTCCATCGTATGGAGGATAAACCGACTGCCTGACAAAAACTCAGGTGAGTAGCACATACCATCTTTGCAGGAATAAACTAAAACGAGTTACGTATTTTGAAAGACAGGAAATACTGAGTTTAAATGGTGAGAGATATATCATACTTTGTAGTATACCAAAGGGCATAAGTTAGTTGCATGAAGTATTTGTCTGACCCTTCATTGGAATAGTGTTACGTATACTGCAAGTACAGCTAATGATAAAAACAGTTTTAGGTTTTCTAGATGCAAAAATATGTGTTCTGTCTCTGCTTGGAGGCATTAAAAAGAGGTAGTACTTAGGGAGATGGTTTAGTGGTAGACTAGATTAGACTAGATTTGTGCTAGGTTAATGGTTGG
Source organism: Leptocoma aspasia (assembly GCA_013399835.1). NCBI lineage: Eukaryota > Metazoa > Chordata > Aves > Passeriformes > Nectariniidae > Leptocoma > Leptocoma aspasia. Next base: position 688,261 of record VXAX01003660.1, on the reverse strand, counting down.
ACTTGATGATCCTAAAGATATTTTCCAGTAAATGGCTCTGTGATTCTCAGATTATGAAACCTAGGCATCAAACATCTGTGTGCTCAGTACTGTTATTGGAAGCAGGCCTTTTTCATGTAACTTGCAAAGGCAAGATTCTGTGCTATGGGACTGAATGACAGGATCAGATAAATTGCTGTAGTTCCAGCACATGTGATATCTCTTCCAAGCATACTGGGCCAGTGCTACGTATTTCAGTGCATATGCCACAATTAATGCCTTTGAATTATCTGAAATGGGGATTGTAAGAGAACAGAAGACATTGCTCAACCATTAAAAAAAAATAGACATTTCCAAACATAATTTTGTGGCTATGTTTCTGTAATCGGTGCAGACAGGGAATTGCAGTTTAAACCTGAAGAGAGCATACCAACATGAAACCCACTTTGTATTTCCATCCCAAGTCTTTGTATTTCTAGTAACATGGACATAATTAAACATGAAAATAATGAAGGCAAGCTACTGTTCCCTTTGGCCATTTCTGCTAGTCATTCTATTCGCTGCTGGTCATCCATGGTGCACAATAAAGCTGGACAACTCAGGTTTATTCTTATTTGTAGTGAATTTTACTTCTTGACTTATCTGATCTAAAATAGCTTTTTACAAATGAGATGGACTTTGCAGTATTAATGCTGTAGTAATGCATCTGGGTCACTGGGAGGGTTTCTGTATTGAGTGTTCCCTGAAGGAAAGTTCATTGTGGTACCAGATTTGGCACTCTCTATATGTTTTTCCTGAGTTTGAGTTATAGTGTCAGCAAAACAGTGATCCAAATGTCCTAATGTTTTGGGTCACATTTCAGCCCAAGGACACTAGTTTACACCACCGGTTACAAATTTGGAGGGATATCACTGACAAAAGGGAAGGATCCAGGTTTCCTGTAGACTGAGGTGTAAGATAGACAGAGCTTGGAAACTTGAGAGAAATATAACAATGAAAAATTCACCCCAGGCTGTTTATGAGCAATAACATGCTTGTGAGGAAAATCTCAATATGCCATCTGCATGAGCTCTGGGAATGAGATGCTGTGAAATTGGGCCTTCTGTGGCATCTTCTCTCCAAAGACCTCAGTGTACCATGTAGACATCACAGCTGAGGAAACGAAAGCCCTCAGACTTCAACACAATCGCAGAACATGCTAGTAGCAAACCAGGAGAAGAGGCAAAACCCCTGTCTCTACTGCCTCCTGCAAGGTGATGCTGCCTTACCCGTTGCTACTCTGAAGGAGATACTGATCTGTGCCTCTTGTTTCCTTCTTTCCCATTGTGACTTTTTATTGTATATACACTGTGACAGGGGGAAGGAAATACATTACAGATTTGTTGCTGCTGTTGGACCCCTGCCACAGAGTATCTATCCATCAGTGTCATCATGCAAAACGCAGGGCAGTTGGTATTTGTTTACATCCTGAGAGGAAGAGAGTGTCCTCACCCCTCCGGTCAGATCAGATGTTATTTCAGGGAAAGGAAGAGCCTTGGAAGCACTGTCTTGGCCGAGACACATGAGGTATGTGAGAGGGAGGGAATCCCAAAGTGATGACAGGGCAGGCCAAGTAGTTTAAATCTGACCTTGCCCTTCAGGGACTATTTCTGTTTATTGGTGGTACTTCATCCCATGGTTCTCCTTTCTCAAAGTATATGGCAAACAAAGAGGTATATAAGTGGTACTCAGAAGCATTTATTCCCACTCCTTAGATTTGCCTGGTGGACAACATATGCTTTTGTCCAAGAGATACTCACGTGGGATCTAACTACCAGCCTTGTGCATGTGGCTGTATCCAGCCCTATCCACAAATCATATAATAACCCAACACCATGTATTTGCAAAGTCGTCATAAATGATGCAGCTCTCAAGTGCTAAACATCAAACTACTCCACTGACTCCTACTTTAGGCTCTCTTACTGTGGTACCTGTAACTCACCCCTAAGAGCACTCTGGGTCTTCTGTAAATATCTGGCCTGCTAATGACCTGCTTTGATGCCTGGGACTCCAGAGCAGGAGAGAAATAGTGGCATCACATTGGAACTGAGGGAAGTGCTGCAGGTGGCCACAGCCTGCAGCTCCACTTCCCTCCAGAGGCCACACAACAGGTCCACACCACTTGGGGCATATGCACTGCATGGGTGCTCCAGCACACGGGCCTGTCTGCCAGACGTGCTCACAGGAGTACATATGTAGGCACATACTTTGGGAATTTTTGTTCATCCTGACACACAGTCCTTTGCAAACACAATCTCAGCACTCCAGGTCTCCAGATAGCCAGCTGGACCTCCTGTGCTTCACTCCATTCCCTGAATGTGGATTGGTTGCAGTCTCTGTGTAAAGGTGAGGGGCATGACCCCCAAACCTGCCATCCACAGGAGAGCGAGTTCCTGCAGTAACTCACTGCTTGTATGCAGGTTGTAGCATCCTAAGCACCCAGATTGTTAAGAATTATTTCAGCAGCTTTGCACTCTTACCTAAATTTTTTCTTTCTGTGCTTTCTAATGGGATGGGGCCCTTTGCACTCTCACTCTAGGAGACAGTGTTATCAGCACTGTCTGTATTATTTTGTAGCCAAAGTATCTGCTTATGACTGAACACTGACGTGCATGTGACAAATGAAGGACAGTGCATACTCTGACTGTGATTGACCTAAGGGAAAAATAGGGATTGGATTCTACTGAGCACATTGCTGAAATCCAAATAGAACGTATTTGTCCATTTTTACGGCTTGGTAAACTTTATTGCCCATGACATATTTTAAATTAATATGAACAAAAGAGTTGATGAAGAATTCCTATTTGCAGGCTATTTACAGCTCCAGTTGCTGCTGGCTGGGCTTCACACATTCTTTTTTTTTTTTTTAATCCACCAGTAGAATACTAGGGAAACATCCAAACAATGTTTGATTGTGGGAAAATACTCTTTCTGTGAAGCAGGGATGTAACATCTATGCAGAGCCTTGGATCTGGATTTTAACTTTTCTCTAGTTTGGCTCTGGATCCCAGGCATGCTGCCTGGAATAATTTCTGAGGTAAATTATATCTTTTAATCCAAACATGTTGGGACATTTGGAGTATCATGAGTCATTTGGAACAAATTCTCTCCAATCACAGTTACACTTGCATCTATATTAATTATCAGATCCTTGATTGTCAGAACAAACTGGTAGTAGCTCAAGGAAACAAGAGGTGCAAAACAAAAGCAGTGTGTTGATTGCTCCTGATTTTACTAAGAAGGGTACCTGCTCATTAGAGAAAGAGCTCTGAATGAGCCTTTTGAACAGTCTATAGAGGTGGTGCCTTGTGAGCCTCATGCCCAGGATAGTAATGAACACTGATGGGCTAGATAATTTTGCAGTAGCTTCAGTGGAGGAGTTGCTTTCTTAATCTGTTTGCCTTGTTATCTACCACACTGAGCTGGTTTAAATTAATAACTTCCGTAATTTATGCATTTGGGGGGGGGGGGGGGGGGGTGTGGC
>VXAX01003660.1:668840-684746 GCA_013399835.1 Leptocoma aspasia | reverse complement strand
GGTGTTACCAAGTGTCCATTTGAAATTATGAAGAGTTTAAAAGCTCAGCTCTCCAGAGGACCTGGTATGCAGTTTGCTCAAGCCCAGTTAAACACTTCCCAGCGATGCCTTCACACACAGCCACCCCAAAGGCAGCTGAGCACCTGCCAGCTCAGGAGTGTTGCAGCACAAGCTGAACATTCTGCAGCTGTGGATGTGGCCTGCAGAGCACAGAGCCACTCCTCCTGGGCTGCTGGCATTCTGCAGTCTGAAGGAGGGAGCAACCCACAGCAAACTAGAGAGGAAAAGCATATCAAAGCAGATGAGCAGGAAGGATTACAATGAGGAGTCTGCTGAGAGTGGTACAGTGTGAGGAAAGAGAGATGAATGGATTGGGGAGACTGAGACTGGGGGTTGGTTGCCAGTACTAAGTGCTGAACACAGATTTTTGGAGCCAGTTTTAGGCATCTTCATATTGCAGAGTACCAGAGGGCAGTGCTGTGTCACCCAAGGCAGGTGCTGAATTGCACCCGTGCAGGTGCTGAATTGCACCCGTGGCAGGTGCTGAATTGCGCTGCCACCATGGCTGTGCAACCACAGCCAAGCTCAATAACTAGCCAGAAGCAGAAGCACTGCAGTGCCCTTGGTGATGTCCCTGAGAGCTCCTGGGGCTGCTGCTCTCCTGTGGTGGGCAGGACCACCAGGAAGGCCTGCTGTGTACCACAGCTTTTGATCCAGAAAAAGCATGTCCATGTATGAAAAGCCAGAAGGGCTGTCAAACAGAGATCCTGGCTTGCTCTAGAACCAGGGCAAATGAATCATTACTCTGCTTGGGATAATTAATCCTGATAAAAAACAGATGTATTTTAATGCTTGCAGAACTTGAGCTTCTATATCTGCTTGATAACTGCACCCATTGATTCATAACTTGGCTCCAGCTATGGTGCTGCATATCCCTGGTCTCTGCTGAACTGCACAGCCTCTCACTGGATTTGCTGCACGCACATTATTTTACAAACCTTCCAGTGGTGAGGGAACTTCAGCTAGATTGTTTTGAAATATGAGGCTGACTCTAGATTAAATTCTTACCCAGATTTATACCAAGTAGAATTTTTTTCCGGTTTTATTTCAGAGGTCAAGTGGGATGTTGCAATGCCTAAGCCCTCTAAAGACTGCCTAATTTCCATCCTATTGAGACAAGTCATACTTCAAAATCCCACATCTTGCTTTTCAGGCTTCAGTGTAACAAGGCTAACTTTGGGCTAAGCAGGTTTATTCCTGCTTTTCCCAGTGGGAGCTTCTGGGCTTTCCCCACCCAGTTCTCTTTACTTTGCCTGCCTTCTTCCTTCCTTGTCTCTGTCCTGTACACCTTGCTGACCTGTATGGACAAGAACTTTCCTAGTGAACAAGTATTGAGGAATCCTAAAGCCTATAATAAAGGCAGGCAAGGATTACATTCATTTACACATACATTCATTTACACATACATAGATAATAGGATCCTTTCAATCAGAAAGCCCTGTGTGGCTGTGAAGGCTTTCATCCTCATTTTGCAAATAGAGAAACTGAGGCAGAGACATTAAATTACTTGCTCAAGAGTTTAAGGAGTTGGCAGCAGTCAGAGAAAAAGCCAACTTTGTTTGACTAGAAGTCCCTACTTTAATTTTTAAACATCACTAGTGTCCAGCAAAACAAAGAAGAAAGAATAATAAGGGTCATTTATATATGCCAGAGCTAAACATTACCTCCTCTCCTTGCCATCCTTAATGACTAGCCACCTTGTCATGGGTTTGGGTGAGGAATAAATGGTTATTCTGAAGCTTTGCACAAATCTGCTTTTTGAACACAGGAAAGTTATTTAACCTTATCCAGTACATTTTTCTTGTGTTAAAAAGGGGGATAACAATTTCAAATAAAAATCAAATATTTCCAAATTCCTTCTTTCCTTACTGTTGTTTCTAACCCTACTGTGCTTGATGTACTTTTATTTTCACCCACTAAAAGCAAATTAGAGTGATTAGCAATCCTTTTTGCATTTTGTTTAATTCCTTTGTTAACTTCAACCACATTGAAGCAGGTAAGACACTTGCTATGAACTAATTCGCCTAGGAAGATTCTCAGTTTCCTGCAGGTTCGTGATGATGCTGTATGTTGTTTTCATTCATCTGACACAACTCTCAGGACTGTTCACTCTCTTTTTCCAGCTTCGGGCCATCCTCACTGCTTTTTCTGTCACCTAGAGCTTGGCTCTGACCGGGAAGTGCCTTCCAGTTTTGTGCGCTATGTAGATGTGGAATTTGACATGCCCACCACTTCAGCGTCCAAAGCCACTGTTCGCTCCATCTCTGTCGAGGACAAGACCGATGTGAGGAAGTGGGTCAACTATTCAGCACACTACAGTTACAAGGTAAAACTGAGCAGTGCTAATCACCATGGTTACCTTGCATGCTTCACTGTCTTGGAAAGTGTGGGCAGACAGATAAAATACCATGGACAAAAGAGGTGAGAATTTGGCACATGCCAGGCTGTGTGCAGTAGCTGCCCATGTGCAGCTATTGGTTCATGGCAAATAAGCAGTGGATTATCTCAGCAAATATGGAATAAATTTGCTTGCAGTTGCCTGTGGAGGAGCATGCACACAGCCAGCTCCTGGGGATTAGCTGATATGGGGGGTTTGAATGGGGAGTTTTGCTGCTCTTCCTAGTGGGAGTGCTATCATGGGGGTCCTACTGCAGACAAAATAATCACATTATATCTCAGAAATATTTCTTCCTTCTGCCTGCCCTAAGGAGAGGAGCAGATAGGAAAGTGCACTATGTATATACCTGCCAGAATATCTCAATAAATTTGCATGTTAGCTGAATACTCAGCAGAGAATTGGCATCCTACCTTGCCTTCTTTGAGAGCAGTGATAAAGAGATTCTGAAAAGATTCTCATGGCAAATTTTTTTACTGGTAATTGTAATTATATTTTTAGTAGTTTCTTAAATTCCCTGGAGATGGTATTTGATCTTCCTAAGTATCCCTAAGTATCTCTTTTAAGAATTAAAACATTGGATTATTGAGTTTTCGGAGATGTGGAAATTTAGAACCCAAACATAGATCCCTTTGGCCCTGTCCCAATACAAATTGGTATCTGTAGGCCAAAGCACCTCTGAGCCTGAGGACAGCAGGGAGCGTGCTGATATTTGGGGTAGTGTTAGGCAGTGCATCAAAAAGCAGGGAGTGGGATTTGATGATCCTTATGGGTCCCTTCAAACTCAAGATCATTTAAAAAATCTCTTTCCTTTATACATCAGTCTTTGCAGAATTTATAATTAAGGCTGGTTTTCTGCTGTCACCTAGGAAGCCACCTATCATCTGCAGATTTGGTTCTGGTTTGTATTCAGAGTACAGCTGGGAATGGTAATGAATATAAAATCATGTGAGTTCTCTGCATGACATTATCTCTTCTGGAAATTATTTCATAACACTGCTGAACTGTAGTACTGCTTAGATTAGACTGAAAATCCTTATAGTAAATAAAATTCAATTTTCCCTGATCCTCAGTCTATTTTTCCTTGCCACCCTCTTATTTCACCAAGAGTTTCTTCACCTGAGCACAAGAACCACCACTGAGGAAGATTTGTGAATCTTTTGTTTTCCTTTCTCATTACAGATTTTCTTCCTCTTTTTCTTCTACCAGGTCGAAATAGAGCAGAAAAAAAGCTTGAATGAGGATCTGAAGGGAGAAAGAACTGCAAATGTCAATGAATGTGCTACACAGTAAAGGAAGATCAGTCTGCAAGTCTTCAGAGGGGTGGTCAAATAACAGACCTGGAAGAAAGGACTTGCAGGGGTTGGGTATTTTTCTTTTGAAAAATTAGGGACTACTACTTTTAAAACAATGCTCTGAAGAGTATAATTTTTTTTTCTTTGTGATGATCCATACTTTGAGAAGAATGTGGTCAGTGGTTTGTTTGGAGAGGATCCACAGGCTTTTGCTGGAACAGTATAAATACAATTGTACAGTCAAGCCTGCCTGTTCTGCCTTTTCACCATTTAGGTTCTGCACTCAAGTATGGTCTGGCAACCATCACAGCCACACCAGAAAACAGCCTTTATCTCACAATCTTGCCCTCCCACATTAAGCATTTTGTTTCAATGCCTTTTGGTTTGGCCATTGACTGAATTGCTTCCTTCTGAACTGCCAATAAAATTCAGGGAGGATCAAGTGAAAAATTATATAAAATCTCCTGTCTGAAATGGTCCACATTTCAGTGAAAACCCTGATCATCGTTCTGAAGAATCAACACACTCTGCATCTTAAACAAAGAGGATGGTCTCTGTGTTTAAGTAGATGAACTACAGACAGGACAGCTGATCACAGAGCTGTTCCTCTGTTCAGCCCTTCGTGTCTCATCCCTCGAGTGACAACATGTCCCTGTGCACGTTTTCACAGGGTTTGCACAAGTTACAAGAAAGCCTCTGCAATTTCTTAAAATTTTTACTTGGTAGTCTGAGCCGTTCTGGTATCTTGACTGAACATGGTTGTGGCTGCTAGTAATAGGGAATGTGTGTTACAGTAGTGGAGATACTGGAGGGACTCTGCTAAAATTAGATCATTCCTGCCTAGAAAGATACTTAAGGGAAAAATGTGGGGGTTTAGTTTTGGGTTTGGGGGGTTTTTGTATGTTTTCCTGGATGGGTAAAATGGGTGGTTATTGAAAATGTCGGAACACAATTACTTTAACAGAAAATGTTGTTTGTTTTCCTCAAAATCCTTGGAAGTCTATCCAGCACAACATTATTTTCATGTTCTCTCTTGAACCTACAATATAAGTAACTTGTATCTTTATAATACTCCCATTAACTGGGCCCCAAAATCTCTTTCCAAAAATTAACAAGCTTCTATCGTGGAGATTTTTTATCCCCACTTAGCTGGAAGTGATAGCAAGTCTTAAAACCTCTTTCTAAAAAAAATGCAGAAGATATAAATCATTTACACATATTTTCAGAGAAAACAGTGTTAAAAGTACGCATTTTTAGTTGTTTATATGGCTTGTGTAATATTTTGTCTCGTAACGTTAAATGTAAAGTAAGTAATTTATTAAATCATTTATCTTTTGAAAGGTTACTACTGATTATAAAACACATTTGGAAAACTTTGGCAATTAATTTAAAATCATAATGAATTAAAGTGAAAGCTTTTTTATAAATTTATTTCATTTTACATTTAATATAAAAAAATACACTCTTGATTTACCACTTTCACTGTGACTCCTATAAAAATTATTACAACATTAAAATCCCAAATAAATAATGAAACAAATTTCATTGAGTCTGAAACTGGTAGTGGTAGAATTTAAAATAAATTGTAGGGAACTTATAAATGCCTTTTTTATATGCACCTACATTTCAAGCCTGCATCAGCCTAGTGACACATACTTACACAGGTACACCACTGTAAATATGTAAAATCTCAGTCTTTGTAGGACTTAAAACACGCCTGTAATACTCCTTTGCAGGTAGCCCTTCTGGGCCCAGGATGCTCCTTGAAGCACATCAGTTAATACTAAGCATTTGCAACATCTCTCTGTAAATGGAAGAATGCTATTAACTTTTATGAAGAATTTTGAGATCAACAGATTAAAATTTCTGATATAATTAATGATAACTTGTATAGGTTGTGAAATTATCTGGGAGCACGAGGCTGAATTTGTGACTGACTCTCAGCTCTGGCACAGGCTGGCTGTGATGAGTTGCATGGCAACTCCTACAAAATTCACTCCTGTTCAAAGGCAGTCAATTTCTGGGTGGCTTTCCTGCTTTCACTGCAGCTCCTAATGTACAATTTCTGAAATCTCACCATCAAGACATCAAAAAAAAGTCGAGCTGAAGCAGTGCTGAGATGTTACTGAGGAAATGTGAGAATGTTTTGTGAAAGAAATGGAGATTTTCTACTCTGACCTGCAGGCTCAGTGTCTGATTTTTTTGCCTATTGCCCCTCAGCTCATGAAAACACAAATAAGTATTACAAGTTAGCAAAGTTATGTTGTACACTTTAAGAAGGGAGAAAATAAAAGGAATGTAATTTTCTATCAATGTTGAATTGTTAAACTATTCAGCCTCTGTCATACTTGTGCCACAGAACATTCTATGTTCCAGTAACTGAAAGAAAAACATATTGGAGCTTTATGGATTTACTTAATTTCTTTACCACTTCGTCAGTGGTTTTTTTTTTTTAAATTCAGAATCAATGAATGAAAAACCTGACTCTCATCCTTTTTGTGTAGTTGTACACAGAAGTATTTCTTCCAGTCATCATGTATTTATGCAGGCAAAACTGGAAAAGTGTTCTGGTTTATATGAAAGCTATTTTAATCCATTCTCATCTCCAGAGAGTGTTTTTAGATGTACCTGCCACTGAATTTTCAAAAGTTTGGGATGAGTACCTCAGCCAGAGTTTCAAAAGATCTTATTTCCTTATTCCCTAAGAACTGGAGCAAGTAGTTTGATTTTTCAAGAGAGCGCTAATAACCAAAATCTGTAGAAAGTCTATTGTTGGTGTCACCAGGTGTCTCAACTGAATTCTTTTTTCAGTCCAGCACCATTATGAGCATTGAGAATTTGAACTGGGATCCTAAGTGCCCTTACTGACGTCTCCACTGTTTTTATTGATTAAATAGTGCCAAATTTTCAGTGTTACACACTGTCACTTATGTACTTTATGTACATATACTCTTCACCCATGTCAGTATAGTAGTAATTTGAACAGACTGTTGATTGGAGTGAAGGGAAAAGATCTGAGAAGTTTGTGAGTTTGAAAGTAGCAGAAATTATTTAGATACAAGCAGTGCCTGTAGTGGGGAGTTTTTTGGGGTTTATTTTTTTGTAATCATGCGGAAAGATCTCAGACTAGTTTCAGATTACTACTTCTTTTGAGAAAGATGCAATCACTGTCTTTTGGTATATTTAAAAGCTTTGTAGTACTCAAACACTCCATACAGGAAATGTGCCTTCAAGGTAAGCATATGTTTACTCCCTAAAGCGATTCCCACTTTTCACTCCTCTTTCTATTTCTCATTATGGTTTTCATATTTGTGCAGTGGTAAGACTTGAGGTATTGTATGGAATTTTGCCTAGAAACATAAAGTGTCATTGATCACAAGGGGTAAAGATGAACAATATCTCCAGGCAGCTGAGCTTATTTTAGTTAATGTCTCTTACATTTATTAAGTATGGACACTCTGCTAGAAAAGGAAAATGGGTGAATTCAGCTGAGAAATACTAAAACTGACTGATGTTATTTTTGTTCTTTCTTTTATTTAGATTTAAATTTAGTCATCCTATGAAGGAGTCAGATATAGCAGTGTCATTTTAAACACTGCAGAAATAATTTTCCTTCTCTGGTGGGTTGCTGGCTGACAGTTACTTGATAGGATGTCCAACACCTGTCCACATTATTTAGTAGCTGCTAAAACTCCCTATTGAACTGTCACCTCCAAGGATAGAGAGCAATTGCATGCAAAAGAGCATGAAAGCAAGTGGAAAAGGTGTAGGAAGTTCAGCCTGGAGGTGCTTGCTCTTTTGCTTGTATCAAATTCTCAGTCATTTCCTTGGCCCTTGAGTGCACTAATCAAGTCCTTGATAGGTCACCTGTGTTCCAGAAGGTGAAAAAATTCTTTCAGTGACTCTTAGCAGCTCGTGTGCATAGCTGTATTAATCTCTACAACTGACCAGCACAAGAAGATGACTTTTTGCAGCACACAGAGATGACTTATGGATAAAGTACTTACCCTCTTCTGCCACTGAAGTTAAATCTACATCATGACATATCTAAGATACAAACTTGTGTGTGATAATATGCACAGCTGTTCCTAATATGCACAGCTGTTCCTAATGTTCCTGGATTGTTCAGTCAGCCAGCCACCCCTCACACATTCAGCCATCCATCCTCCCATCCGTCCTACCCTCCTTCCCTCTCTGTCTCTCTTTCATACTTGCAATTCATTCTTTGCACTATTGACATTGATTGGTTTAATTATTATTTTGTAACATGTTCCTACCTTCTTATTTTGTAAAATAAGTAAGTCTATACACTGGCTAACTTCGTAGAAGTGGTTTATTTTTTTTCTTTATATCAGTTGAAACGGGATGTCATGTTTTGTTTAAACTACGTGAAAATTTAAATAAATGTTAAGATGAAACAGAATATTCACATTTTCACTGTGAAATTGAAGTCTTATGTGCTGTATATTCTGCTAAATCAGCGGTCTTGAATTCAGAAGAGGAAAGGGAATATTCTGAATGGCATAAAGGACAACATAAATTATAAGTAATGGGACTACATACAGAAATGAGATCATTTCATTTGATCATGCAGCTTGAATAATAGACTGCAAAGGAAATGGAGCGGGCCTAGAGCTTGAGCCACATAACAGTTTGGAGTAGTACTAACATAATATGGAAGATGGTCCAGCGTTTGGAAACAAAGTAATTGAGGATTGAAGCCTCTGCTCAGTGGTCTCTTCTCTGACCACTAAAACCAGGAGTACATGAAAGGGTGGTGTCTTCCTGTGAGCAGAACGTCTGTTTGCAAAGCAAGTATAAGATCTAAAGTACATAAGAGTCCTCTGCTATGATTCTCTGTGTTTTTTCAAAGTTCAGTAAGCCATGTGTCATTTCATACATCTTTCCACTTTCCTCAGAGTCACTGAGACCCACTTCAGTTTGTTGGTTTTCTCAAAAGCATTCCTTGTATTAGACTGAAGAGCTGGGCACTTCTCTTGGCCAAATAAAATCAGATACTCATCATAACTGCTGTTCAGAGTATTGCTCTGAGCTCAGTACAACTGACAGTAAGTCAACCATTTTACAGTATCAAAAGATGAAGGTACACAAGGTACAATGCCTCATATTTGTTATTTAAGAATAAATCAGGTCAGCCAGAAGAAACAAGGAAAGTTAAGATTCAGGGACTGTTAGTACTAACAGTTTTTTACTATAATTCAGATATTCAGTGACTTCTGGAAATGAACATAAAAAATTGGGAGGGTAGGATTTTATTAACCCTGATAGCTTGCGAATATGCATAATGTTTTTAAAAAGAAAGATTTAGAGAAAAAAAAAGAAATTTTAGAACCAAGGAACTTTGAGCTCCTTGGTTCTTGGCAATAGTGTAGTCCTTAGAGATAAGCCAAAATAACACCCTACAAGAGATGGGGAGGTCATGCCAGTGCAATGTATACCCAAACAAAAGACATCGCTAGAGGGAGCCAGCACAAATTTGGAGAGGAAAAAACACCGTTTTCTTTCAGTACTCTTAGTTGCCATGATTGCCTACCCTGACTAGTCCAGATAGGTTGTAAGTTTTTAAGACAAAAAGTGCTGAAGGTCAGCTGGAGGTGAAGCAAAAGATGGAGGAGCAGCCCACTGTTTCAGCTTACGTGCAGGTGTGGATCACAGCAGATGTGTCTGAAACATGAAGTGCACCAGCCCCAGAAAAAACTCTTGCCCTTTTGGTCACAGTATCAGAGGCCTAACAGCAACTTCTGTATATAAAAAAGTAATTGGAATAGTATTTTATATGCTAGCTATGAAAGGTGTCTTTCTCAACTCTGAACAATGGGACAGCAAAGCCTAATGGACAGGAGTGACTGTTGTACTGCCTTTAGTGGCCCTGGGGTACTTCAACAAGTGGCAGACACATGCTGGGGTTTAGGATGTCTGAGCAGCCTGGTCCTTCGCTGGTTGGGGGCCTTCTGCAGCCTCCCAGTTGTACTACCCCAGGGGCTGCAGATAAACTGGGAACAGTCAGCTCAGCCTAAAAAGCTTTAGAAGGAAAAGTTTGAATACAGGCTGAACACAGCTGAAAGTAACGTCTTAAATTGGGAGCCTCTTTTGTAAACGTTTTCCTGATGCAGGACTGAAAAGGAGATCTCAACTCCTCCGTGGATGCAAACAAATTTGTTAGGGCATGGTCTGTTCAGCAATTGTACTAATACAGGGAGACTCAGATTGAAAGGGAATTAAGTGGGAAAACCTCGTGTCAGTGCACAGGTGCAGGCAGAATAGCAGAGTTCTGACTTCAGGTCAACCAAAACAAAAGCAAAATTGCAGACAGTTTTCAACTGAGATTAAGAGTTCCACTGCTGTGGCATCCCCTGTGCCCATCTCCCTTTTATCCAAACCTTGTTTCTCACTGCAGCAGTCAGCAGGTTTGTTTGATTTTGTTTTCCCAAACTGTTACAGGTACCCTTTGCTGTGGCTGTCAGGAAGTGACAGTTGGTGCAAGCGGAACACCCACGGGAGTGCTGGTGGCAAAATGGGATATGCTGAAGTTACAATCTCAGCAGAGAAAAATGTATGCTAATACCTCATGAAGTCCTGTGACAAGTTGGGAACTATGCAAAAGAATGTGACTTGGGGAGTCCCAGTCTACAAATACTGATCTTGGGAACAAAGGAACAAATGCTGTAAAAATTAATATGAATATTATGAAAGACTGGAAGGCTTTTGAACAAATAGAATTAGATTTGGATCTGAACCACATTGTCAAAATCAGCTCTCAAATTGTTCAGGGCCAGCAGACACGGCATGATGAAATTCTGAGTTGACTATTTCTGCTTGGTAAGTTGGGGTCTGTGGTATGGGTGGTATGGGTCTTTGTTCTTTCCTATCACCTGGAGAAGTGAATCACAGGTTGGAACAACAAGGCACTTAGCTGCGTGCTCACACTCCATGGGTTCCCAGAAGTGAAGGGACTGTTGCTCTCTAGCGGTCACTGCCTGCTTCTTGCCTGCACTACTGACCTGCTGCACCAAGCAGCCTCAATGAATCACGTCTCACTGGTTTTCAAGACTCTGAACTCCATGCAGAATTTGGCCTGTTGTAAACCACTTGGATCTCAAAATAAGAGTTGACTACCTCAGCTGATTCCATGTTTAGCTGAGAAAAGGACAACAGACAAATTAATTTTTCAGTGGTGTTGATTAGTCTTTTCACCCAAGTATCCTTACCTGTCTGCACAGTCATGCACATAGTCAGTTTAAATTTACATCCGTAAAGCACTTCAAATACCTCCAACAAAAAATGCTGTAATAAGATAATGTTTAAGTATTGTCTATAAAAAAACAAAAGTATTTGCGTGTGTTATATAGGCATGCAAGGATATATACAATTATGCATTGATGGAAAGAACAATTTGACAAAAAGGCTTGAACTTTTTATTTTCTGGACACTTTTAAAAGAGAAAACCACTCCCCACCACCCCGAGGTAAGTCACTGTGGCTCAGTCCAAGTCCAGGCAGCCAAGCCCACTAATGCTGTCTGGTCAACGCCCACGCAGCTGCTGCCTCATTCTGGAAGTACATAATTCCCAGAAGCTCTCATAAACTTGCATTGAAGATGTCTGCAAACACCAATTGTTCCTGTATGTGACTACCACAGTTCTATATAGCCAAGTCCTGCTTATGTTTTCAAGCAAGGTATTCCCCTACTCTCCCTTTCTTGAGGATTCCAACCTGCTGCTCACAATGAGCATTTTGTACTATAAAGCTGTGCACTTGTCAGAACACTGCACTGCTGGGAAGTGAAGGGGTTTGGGATCCCTTTCTTCTCCTTGTTTGAGGCTACCTAGAGGGTGAGTACAGAGGTGGAGACAACTAAAGACTGAAAAGAAGGATTGAAGACTTTGAGGGTTTAGAGTACTGACCAGGTTTGTCAATCTTTGACTGCACTTTATGAAATTCTCTTGAGTATATTATTGAAAAAGTCCTTGGAGCAGGAATTAGACACCAGACCTACCCTCTCCCTCCATCCAAATTGCTATCTCTTTTGAGCTCACTGAATCTAGAAGGCCACTTTCACTGTTGCCCAGTGAAAGTACTTAATAGGATAAATAATAGCACCATTTGAGGTTAGTTCCTTATCTGTTTGCCGAGGTGCTATGGAAATGGAACTGTTTAAATACGTCCTATGATGTATTTTCTAAGAAGCAAATTGTTATAAAAAGTATTCTTCCAGAAACAAAATGGTCTTTCTGTACTAGAGCCTGGCACAAATACAACTATATGCCTTTGAATAATGGGGGCTGTTTTCCTTCCCATCTACAAAAAAAGCACATAACAATCAGTTTCAATCTCTCCTGAAGTAGTTTCTTACCTACATTTTAGGTTTAGGAAAATGATTTATTAGTTACTAATTTTCAGCTTACATTAACCATTTAGTATTTACCATGCATTGAGGCTACGTCCATAGGAGTTACAGCCAACAATCGTTCTCAATGCAAGGGCTACTGCACAGTTTTAGCTCAAAGAAGGAAAATTTGAAAGTGTATTTCTCTGATTTGTTTTTTACTAGGGTTACTATACTGCCATAGGAGTTCTGCCTCCCTCTTGTGGCTACCTTTTTTACTTTCAGCTTGGAAAAGAAACATTCACAGTACAGCCATGATCAGACTTCTTTATAGTTGCCTGCTGATATAAGTCTCCTCCTTAAGCGAAGTAAGAAAAGCCCCATTATGCCTGGATCCTCCTATACAAAGAAAAAAAATTTAAAATTAAATAATAATAATAATAAAAGTTGTCTACCTCAGAGAGAGATTCTTTTTCACATTCATGTGGGAACAACTGAATATTTTTGATAAAATCAGTGGTAATTCAGGCTGGTTACGTTTTGTATTTGGGTTTGAATGTTTGGATTCAAGTCAGCCACATGTAGGAGCTCCACCTAGGAGCTACTAAGATATACTTCAGGGGACATGCTATTTTCAAGTCGTGCAAAAACCCATGGCCTATATATTTTAGGATCTCACTTTGTTCTTTCCTATCACCTTCCATTTAACTATTACATAGTCCTTTTAAAATATGAAGAAATTAAGCTATCTGAAGGGTTAATAAAGGACTGTACTGCTAAGATGATAGGAAAACCAAGACAGCATTAAATGGCTGCCTTGGAATGGTATACCCCCAGCTGAATGCAGATCTAATGTCCCTCCATTGCTTCCCCAACCCAGAACATCTTCTCCCTTCAAAGTTCTTAGCAGACTTACAGCATTTGCAGGGTGACTGACCTTGAGTGTGCCTGCTCTGTGCCCTTCATTCTTTTGCAATTCACACTGATATCACTATAGCACTTTAGAACCTGACACACTATTCAGAAAGAGATGTGACTTTTATCTTGAAAGCCATAGCTAGAAAGTGGGCAGGAATGGCATGAACATTTGCAGCAGAAGTCTACAGTAATGGAAAGAGAATAAGCCACACAGTTCAAACACTACTCCTGGTCATCTTGCTTTGTCAGGTCTAAAAGTGTCTTTCTAGTTCTGCACCACTTGATTGCATCCTCCAGCTTCATCCCTAACTCCATCTGGCTTTGGCAGCAGGGCAAGGGATTTGCTTTGACCACTCATATATTTACATAACTTTTCAGATGATGTGGATAGAGACCTTATCACATTGGCTTTGAAGGTACTCTCATTTGCTTCACATTAGATGATACCCATCAGCACCTCCTTGACAGCTGCCCAGTGAAAACATCCATGGGAGCTGAGCCCAGCTGAGCTCAATGTACAGACTACCAGGGGCTGGCTGCAGTGACAGCTAGAACCTCTTGGGAAAAATCATCCCTTGTGCCTACAGACCACATTCAATAAAGGCAGCATTGCATCCTCACCCTGTAAATTTAACTCAGTGTCTGCATCTGAGCAGATGGGTCAGAGCATGGGTCAGTCTCTCCAGAAAAAATGCGGCTGTCTGAAAACTCTGTAAACTGGAAGTTCTGTTTTCTGCTCAGCAGGTGTTCTGCTCATACCATAAAATAGTGCAAGTATTGCAGATGTGGTGGGATGCCTCACCAGAAATATTTTCTTTCAACAGAGACACAGCCACACTGACCACTAATCTGCCCAGAGTCTTGGTGGGAGAAATGAGACAGCTCATGTCAGTAGACCATATTGTAAATCTAGGAAGATTTGTGCAGCTTTATAGTGCAGCTTCCCATTTTTTAACATTTGCAGCTTTCAAAATCTTGGTATGCCAAAGACTCCCAGGTTATATATCAATTACCGTGAAGACTGGAGCAGGGAGGAGCTCTGGAAATGGGTCACAGGTTAGGAATGACAATAAATGTCTAGGGTCCTATAGCTCCACTATAGGATGAACTGGGCTAGGTAATTCCTGCTGTTTTCCTTTCTCTTAAAGCCAGGTACTCCAGCTCCTCAGCAGTTCTTACACTAGTGCAGCTTTGCAGTTAGATAATTTGCCCCAGAATGCAAACTCCACTCATAAGCTCATAAGCCATAGGTCGGTTCCAGCTGAGTTTATGTTCACTGTTCCTCACTGGGAAGACTAAATTCAGCCAAAACTGAACTGGAGTTGTTTTCTGCAAATTCCACCCAGTCCTGTGAAAAACAACCCTAGGACTCATCAAGAGAAGAAAAAAAAAAAAGGAAAAAAAGAAAGATTCTGCTTGTCTGTCTGATGTCTCTCATGCTGGGTACCAGAGGGGACATAGGATCACCTCTGAAAAGGTTGCAAAGTGTAGGGCACACCTATGGTTTTTCCATGAAAGCTGTAGACTCCTTGCCCTTAAATCAGCTCTATTAAATTCTCAGCAACCCAGAAGCTGGTGTGGATTGCAAGGCCACTCACCTGGGCACAAAGGAACAGAAGTATTAAGTGGAAGGCAGTGAGCATCTGAAGGGGAACAAACCTGCCTTGCACAGAAGCATTGTTAGCACACATGTGAACATGTGGCTGAGAGGAAAAACTACAGAGTAAAATACATCACAGCACATCTGTGCTTGGTGGTAGCAGCCTGTGTGCTGTCTCCCACTCTGCCAGCTGTGCCGGGGAAGCTGAGGCTACACAAACACACACACTCCCGAAGGAATCACAGTCTTCACTCACACAGAGCAGCACCATGCCATAGTTACACACTGCATATCTGTATTCTGGCAGAGCCCAGGTGAATTACTCTACCTTAGGTCACCACACGGAGCCTGAGGCATGTGAGGCTTCCAATGGCACACTATATAGGTCACTCTGCAGATTTTTCTCTATGGATATTTTATCCCGTGATGCTGGTATATATCAGGAATAACTTTGCTCAAGTTAATTCAGTTCTGCTGTGGACCTTTGCACATCATAGCTGCTGGCTGGAATATATGGCAGTAATCAGTAAAAATACTTATAATTTATCAGCATGCTACATACAGTTCTGCTTTGGATCAGTAAAGTAGGACATTGTGTATGAGGAGGCTAATTGGTATTTTAAGTCTGGCTTTTTTTTATCTGACTTCGTTACTTGGTTTCATGGATCAGAGCCAGCAATATTTTGGCTGTTGCTGAAACATCATCACAGCTGAGTAGCTGTGATTCATAACAGTTACAGTCTGAGTGAATAATGCTACTACTTTAAAAGCACTTCAGCAAGGTACTAATGCAGAATGTGTAACTCAGAGGCACTTCTTTACCTCACACCCTTTCAGAGAAGCTCTAACCTTCAGAATTTTAGGGACTTTTTAAAGCTATTTTAGCATCGGTGCTCTGTATTAAAGTTATGAATCATTCATAATTTGTGGAGTTTGTGGAGACTTCAGCATCATGTCAAACATGCACACATGTGAAAAATGAAAGGGTGGTCTGTGCTCTAAGACCAGTAATCTTCCTGCTACAAGCATAAGAGCATGATTACAGCAAGCGGGGTGTGCATTTTAGTAATGGGCAATTCTTCTTCGATAAAAGGAAGCCTGGAGACTTTTCTACATGACAAAGCATTTGGCAACAACGTTGTTTTGAAGCATTTTCTTCTTTAGTCACTTATTTCTACTCCTGTCAGCTCTTTCAGTTCCATTAACACATCTTTTGTAGGGCTGCCCTCTGAACCAGATCAGGAAACTGATCCAGGTTAAAAATTAGCCAGCACAGGAGGGGACAAAAAAAG
>VXAX01003660.1:626393-660477 GCA_013399835.1 Leptocoma aspasia | reverse complement strand
TTTTCCCCTTTTCTTTTTTTTTTTTTTTTTTTTTTTTTTGCTTGTTGGGTTTTGCTGTGGGGATTTTTGTTTGTTTTTAGGGTTTGGGGTTTTTTGTCCTTGGCGTACAGCTCGCACACGTTCCTGTGCTCCTGTAAAGTCTTCAAATTAGCTTTTCTGCTCCGTGGGGAAAGGAGTGTTTAAACGGTTCTTACCCAATGTATCAAGGAGAGCTGTGGTATTTGTTTTATGGCGCTTTGCCAAGGTCTGGCTACAGCTGTCTCCCCAAAAGTGAAGTTAATATTCGAGTTTTATGCATAGGTCATGGGCTGCAGATGCTGCTCAATGATTTATGTGTGTTTCTGGTGCCTAAAGTGTACAAATATTTTATTGCATTCCAGGCAGAGCAGTGATTTTGGAATTTCCACTATTTCATTTTGTTACAGTATTTGGTATACTACAAAATATACAAAAGAAAGTGCAAAGCATCTTTGGTTTTTTTTTTCCTAATCTGAAATGCTAGAGACGTGTTTGTGGGTTAGGTTTGTGCAATTGCAAGGAAACATCTTTGATTTGATATTTTGTCAGCTTTTGTATCAGAAAATTTTAGGAAAGTAGTCAGCTGTTACACAGAGGGCAGTTACTCAGCAGGATGCATATTGAATGTGTGCGATTTGAATCTTAGTTGTCCTTCAGTTTATAAACTTACTGATTTGAGTTTTTATGGTAAGAAAAGGTTTTATTTCTGTGTAGTAAATTAGAGGTTTTGCTTCTCTTTCTTGACCAAGGTAGTACTGAACAGCAAAAAATACTTATGTTGAATAATCTCTAGAGGACTTGTAAATATTTTTGACTCAACAATTTACTAAGATTTGTTTTCTTTCACTGTATTTCTGTACTGGAAGTTCTTTTGAAAGGTGTCAATGTTTGGAATAGTAAAAGCCAAGCTTAAAATGAGCCTGCTTCATATAGGTATGCTTTAGGTTAATTTTCAATGAAGTAGTAAAATCTTACAATTTTGTTAAGTTGGGTTTCATTCAGTAGCAAGAAACGCATTACTTACCCAAGGGTTGCCAAAGATGAGTAGGAACATTTTGAAATGCTGCAACCATGTGACTTTAGGAAGCTGGAGTAGGACCCTAATGTGTCAACAGCATCATGTCAGCATCTGATAAAATCTGAATTTCTAGAACTCTGTTCTCTCTAATAAAGGACAGATATTAGATGTTAACAGTTACATATAATGTAAGATTTTACGGGTGATAAAGATAATATATCTGTAAAAGTCCACAACAACATAAAAAAAAGCTCAAATCGTAATGCTTACAGTGTAGATTATATATGTTACTTTTTTTATGCAGAGCTTTGATGTAATTGTGACTAGAGGTAGTTACCTTTAGTGTGCTCTGCTGGCTGCATGTGGCCGGCTTGCAGCGGTGACTGCACGGCTTGGAGAAAGATTAGCAATGTTTCCAAGAGAGCTGCACAAGCAAGCAGGAGCAAACTGTTGTCAAATGTACAAAGCATGCTGTGGTCTGTCTCTCCATAACATCTTGGTTATTGGAAACCCAAATTGCTGAAATCCCAAGTGTTGTGATGATAGTTACAGAGGATTGCAGTTTTTGTACCCTTGAAGCGGAAGGAATGTAGGATGTGTAAGCTCCCAAAGGCATGTGGCATTTCTTAAAATAGCATGCTGCTTGCTCCTGGATTTGGAGGGTGTGTGTGTAGCAGTGTCACCATACTCAAGAGTTTTCTTTTCAAGATGCACAGAGAAAGTAAAATATAATCATTCCCTTATGTTCCTGGAGGGGGAAATAGGCAATTCCAAATCTCTTCTATGTGTTTGTGGTTGTATCTGATAAATCAGGAATTTTAATTGTTGTCTTTAATCAGTAGTAAGTGCTTGGAATAGTGTTTATTGAAGAGTGATTTGAGTCTTTTGCTCTTAAAAGAGCTTGACATTTACAGCAATGTACTCTTTATGAGGGAGGCACTTTAATATAAACCAGATGAAAGAACAATTATTTTAATGGCCATCTTTAAAGTTTCCATTTGTTCTCATTGCTTTCTCTGACTGAATGCAGAAACTTACTGGAAAGCACACCCGCTATGCCATCTTTAGACTTATTCAATAATTGTATTGCCATGTTTATTTTTTGAGTAAGCAGTGTGTGCAAATAATTTTGTCGTTCAACTCCAGAGTCTGAGATGGCTTGTATAAACAGTTTCAGCATCATATAAATAATGCTTAAAGCTAACACTTAGTACATGTTGGAAACAGTACAGAGTGCTTTCTTTTGAAGTCTGGAACTTATGACTGTTTTGTAATTTTACTGGATTTACTGGATATGCCTCTTTTGAGGTAGGAAAAGAGCATTCTGTGATACTCTTCAGAATTGCACTGTGAATGTCTTTTGAAGGCATTGCTGCCCCCAGTCTGGGAGGTGTTCCACCTAGGCTGGGTGTCCACTAGGAGTGTACAAAAGAGAATTTCAATTGGACAGTGTATTTCTGAGTATTATGTTAATGTGTATAGGTAAAATCAGTCAGACACTGTTTCATTATAAGCATGCAAATGTTTTGTTCTCTCTTTTCTTCCTCCTAATCACAGAGTCATGTATATTACTGTGTGATTAGAACAGTGTCTGAAAATTCTGACCCATTTTGAGGTCCAGTGCACTGTGAGGCTCATGCAGAGGGACACATGTACCTACAGACTGCTGGTGGGCTGGTACTCAGCTCACTCCACCCCTGCAGGACTGCCCTCTTTTGGGAGAATTACCTGCTTGCTTGGGCTGTTGGAAGTAATGCAGAGAGATTCTGTGTCAGCAATAGCAGAGTGAACATCTGTGCTCTTAACCTGCCTCTCTGAAGTCTTGCTAAGCTAATGCTGGACAGTAGAAACCAGTAACTGCTTGAATTTGTTTTTTCTCTTACCTACCTAGGGAAGAAAGGAAATTCCCAAGCAGACTGTTGGGTCAGTTTGTTCTTTCTGAATGTTGCTATCTTTCTTATAGGGCTTTATAGACTCAGAAGGCTTTGTGAATAAACTTTACAAAAATACCTGACTACGGAGGTAGGAGGAAGTAGCTAGTGGTGGAAATTACTAGAGCCTGTTTGTGTAAAATCTGTTTTATTAGAAAAGGAGACCTAATGGGTAATTCAGGGAGAGGAGGATTAAAGGAGAAAATGCACCCTCCATCCTGCAGGAATTTTGATTGTAATTTGAAGCATACAGGTAGTTCTCTTTACTTAAAGAAAGTAACTTACATGCTTGAGGTTAGCATATTTATTTGTAGAATGAAGTTTTGGCATTAAGGAACAGATGCTTTTAATGTAATAAGGAACAATATATGGAATAGGTTAAGTAATATTTCCATGCTAGTTGAATCGTATAAGCTTCATGCAATTTGTTTAATTATAGAAATAATAGGACTTAATGTTATTAAGTACAATGTCGTTTTGCATGATATTAATTTAAGTGGGAAAATAATCCTGTTAATGGTGCTTGGTATTTCTGAGTTACTAAACAGATTTAAAATACTAGCACTCAGGAGAAGTCTGGCTTTGAAAGTCTGTTTCAATTTTCATAAGCTCAGTTAATGCAGTATTTCAAACCTGGATAAGAGAGCATGCACTATGATAAGTTTTGGGTTTTTTGGAGAAGTTAAGTTGTGGACATAGGTGCTGTAAATTTAGTTGTTAAGAATGTCAAACTTCCTCTGTTACTTAAAGCCAGAAATTTTGAGCGAGTTGTTTTTTTTCAAAGACCAGTAATAAAAGGATGAAGGATAACCTTTCAGCTACTTGATTTGCAGCAGCATGTTTTAAATCTAAAATGTGATCAATAATATAGAGTGCTATGTTGGGTTTTGTTGGGATTTTTTTGGTTTCTTTTTCCCCTACTTTTTGGGGAGAAGGGGCTGGGGCAGGGGTTGTAAAAAAACTAACTTGAGCATGCCCCAGTGCAAAGCTTTTTTAAACAGTAAGGACATAATGCACTAAGCAGCCACCAGACTGCTTATTTCCAGGTTCCAAATATGTTTTTTATTCCCTTGTAATCTTTATGGATTTTAAGTTTTATTTTCCATTTTTTCCCCTGCATCTAAAAGTAAAGATAGTCAGCTTCTTTTTTGTACTTATTGACCACTCAGTTTTTCCCTGGATTCATGATTCACGTCTAATCATGGGCTACTCATCTACCTACATTATTCCATAATTTAGGCATAACAATTCCATGACATGTGAAATACAATTTTCAGCATGTCTGCAACAAATTCAACACTTCTGGAATGCATTAAGAAAATGTCTGCATAAAAGAAATGCTTCAGTGCATTAAGTAAATTTGTGTAGTTCTCACACCTCTGGACTACCTGCTTGTGCTTGGTGCAGATGTCCTGTGTGTGCATTGGAGGCACAGCCTTCCTGGAGTGACAAAGCCACTGCACCGGTACAGGATGATTGTTTTCCATATATACAACTTATCTGATGTGTGTGGCATCATTCAGGATTTATTGCTTAAGGGAGTTAGGCAGTGGGGCTGAGGAGAATGACAGTTTAGAGAAAGTTGTGGCTGCTTTCTGGTAGTTTAAAATCGGTGTACTCGCAGCCCAAGCAGCAGCCCTGGGCAGTGAAGTATATGTGGTTCACAGGCTGCAAGATTGATCAACCATAATTTACAGCTTGTAGTGCTACCTTGCAATTAGATAGCACAGATATTTAAGCCTAGCCAAAATCCCATTGAGGTTCATACATACAAAGAGAGGTCTGAGCTGTACTATTTAAAAGGTACCCATAGTACAGTTCTTGTGTGGTTCTGTGAATTAAATGTTGTGCCTTAATTGTTAATGTCAAGTGTTTACATCCTCTATTTTAAATTGTACCTTCATTTTAAAATTCACAAAATGGTTGAGACTGTAAGGGACCTCTCGAGGTCTTCTTGCAACCCCCTTGCACAAGCAGGGGCAACTAGAGCCCATGATGATGTCCAGATGGCTTTTGAGTGTCTGCAGGAATGGAGGCTCTAGAACCTCTTTTGGCACCCTAAAGTGAACTGACAATTCACTTTTTTTGATAGTTTAGGTGTGAAAGCAGTGTAATAATAACATATTTTTAGAACTTCCCTATGAAGAATTCAAACTGTAAAAGCATAAGTAGTGATTGAAAACAGAAGTCTGTCTAACCTAATATCCTGTCTTAAAGAATTTCTGAAAACAAATATGTAAGGAAGAACAGGACAGTCACATGAATCCTTTGAGTTTTTTGAGCCTTCAGTGTTTTTCAGCTCAAGATCATTCTGAGCCATACTTAGTGCCTGTTGAGCTAGTAAGCACTAACAAGTTTCTTTTTCCTGCCTTTAATATACTTTCAAACTTTCAGTGTTCTTTAATGCATTTTACACACATCCCAGCATTTTTGTGTGTTTAGGATCTATATTTGCAAGCAGAAAACAAATTGACTGAATGGAAAACAATGTCTTTGTTTTAAATTGTACTCTTCATGGCTTGATAACTCTTGTGCTGTAGTTATGTCACAGAGTATCGTGAGCAGTCCCTTCCCTTTTAACCTTGTTTGAGCTGTTCTTCCTGATTTATACCTTCCTGAGTATTTCAGTCACTTGGAAACATGTGGTGTATTCTGAAGTTCAGTTTTTTGTGGGAGGAAGTCTTATTTTAATATTAAAGTGACAGATTTTTTTTCAAAACAGTGCTAATTAGCTACTGTTTTTTTTAAAGCCTAAATTGTACAGGTCTGTAATTGAAGATGTCATTAATGATGTCAGAGAAGTTTTTCTGGATGAAGGAGTGGATGAACAAGTTCTCATGGAACTCAAAACAGTAAGTTGAACTTAAAACTTCTTTTTAATAGACCAATACAGCAATTAGTTTCCAAATCTGGCTACTGTTGTTCACAGTAGAAATACTAATTTTTAGTTAATTAAGCACTGTAATCTGCATATCTCCAAGTCCATATCATTTGAATTGCACTGTTGCATAGATGAATCTGCTCACCCTCTTATTTTCCCTAATCTGACAGCAGTCATCTGAATGCCATGTTAGTTTGATCCCCAGAACACTGCATCTTTAAAAAAAGGAAAAAAATATGTTTATTTTAGAGACACACAATTCTTAGTGTTTCTCTGCAGAAAAAATAAAATGCCTGCACTGCTTGATGTTTTTGTCTTTTTGAAGAAAAGTTGCATTGTTGGATACATTGTCAGATTTTTGCATGTATGGTTTGTTGTTTGCAAGAGTATTGTTATTTGGGGGGTTGGTACATAATAAATCATACTGTATGCATTATGCTTGCCTGAAGCTCTGGTTCAGAATTGTTTTACATGGAGTGGGTTTGAATCAGAGATCCAAAATAAAGCCAGGATGTTAACCTGAGCTCTAGTGGCCCTCCTATAGCTTTCTTCAAATTATTCTGGAGTAAAAAAAGCCCTTCAAAGGGGAAGAGAAAAAGCAGGGGAAAAAAAAGGCAAAACAAAACAGCAAAAAGAAAGGAAACTGGGAAGGTAGGTGACTTCTTGTCTCATCTTCTTCAGTGAGCATGGTGTCCCACATTCACAATATCTTTGAAGTATTACAAAATGGATGGAGTGGGAAACAAATTTTGAATTTGACTAGGCAGAAACAGCTGAAGACTTTTCCCATGAGACCATGACCTGTCTTGGTGGGAACACAGTGAGCGCTATGAAAAAAGTGCTTTGGTATTTGTGTCACAGATGTGTTCTGCCAATGATGTCAGAAAAATTAATGAGGAAAGAGACAAGGAAAGCGGAGTATTGAAGAGGAAGGGAGGCCTAAGCAGATATTGAAATCATGAGTCCTAGGTGCCATGTAGTCTTTTAGGCTCTGGTGTATTGCAGAATACTCGTGTTGCTCCTTTTACAAGAGCTGCTTTTTTGCATCTGTGTCTGTCCTTTGGAGACCTGTCAGCTGACATAAAGAACCATAGGGCTGGGGAAGCTGAATTTGATATTGTGGTAGAAACTGTGTAGATGATTTTGGAGAGGCATTATCTTAGGTATACTGGTAGCTTCTGTTGTAGGAGGCAGTTGTCTTTAAGCAATTTTTATTGTGGAGTTCCAAGAAGAAATGGCTTGCGGAAAGCTGTAATAAAGAATTATTTTTGTGATTAAAGAGGCAAGAAAAAAAGAATATAGGGAAATGGAAAACTTAAAATCTTATTTAAAGTTACCAGTTTATCTCAATTCATGTTTCTGTTAGGGTTGTTGTGAATCTTCCACACTTGGAAAGAAAGAAAGAATGTTAAAGCTTAGTCTTGGACTGACAAGGGATATTTAATTCCTTTTCTTAAGTCTGTGGAGTTATCTTTGTCTGTATCTGCCTGAAGGCTTTTTGGGCTTTTTGCACAAAATAAACAGTGAAACTCAGTTTTGGAGTACTGTCATTATATTGTTACAAATCCTGTAGAGTAAAAGTTATACACAGATATTTTTATTTCCTTTTCCAAACCAGCTGTGGGAGAACAAGCTGATGCAGTCTAAGGCTGTAGATGGCTTCCATTCAGAAGAGCAGCAGCTTTTATTGCAGGTGCAACAACAGCAACAGCAGCAGCAGCAACAGCAGCATCACCACCACCACCATCACACACCTCAGCCGCAGCAAACTGTGCAGCAGCAGTCTCAGCCACAACAGGTCCTTATTCCAGCATCTCAGCAAGGTCAGACTTAATCTCTAAACACTCTGAAGTTAGTCCAGCTCCTTAGCATGTTCTAAATTTAGGGCTGGATGCTTGTCTGATGGTTAACTTTGTCTTGGGGTCTATTCAGTGGGTCAAGAAAGCTGTCTTGGGGAAAATTGTTTTGGTATTCGTTTTAAGTCATATTCTTTTTAGAAGATTTCGAAGAAGCTGAATTCTTCTCTGGGTCTCCTATAACATAACATGTCAGAATGCATAACTTTCAAAATTCCATTAGCAGCGCTAAGTTCAAGCCAATATACATAAGCAGTTGACAGTTCAGTCATGAGATGGTAATGTCATTAGGAGCAAATTATTTCAAAAAACTATTACTGGTTAGCATAACTCAATGCTAGGACACAAAAAGTACTTGTATAATAGTTTGAGGATATATAGATATCTTTTTGGTCTTAAAAGATTGCACATTGTGTAGATGTGGATGTACAAGGTATGTTTTAGCTAGGCGTAACAGTATTGTTTCTTGTAATAACTCTTGTGTGTTCATTAATAATTTAATAAACTTTTTCAGCAATTATAATTTCATTTGAAAACCGAGATAAATACTACTGGATTTTACTGCATATATGAGTAAACATATCTGCCACCTATGAAAGGCTTGATTGAGTTTTCAGGGTATTAAATTTGTGACATAAAACATTTATCTGTCACAGACTTCAGGCTTGTCAGATTTCACGGATCAGAAAACCTATGTTGTCATAGGCACAAAAGATAGACATGAGTTGATATCCCTCCCTGTCTCTCCCCAAAACCAGCCAAAACCCAACCACCATGTATTCAACATGGTATAGAACAAATGTGATTAGTTTTTCCATGGTGTTGTTTCGGTTGGGTTTTTTGTGGTTGGTTTGGGGCACTTTTTTGACAGGGAGGGAAAGATGGGTGTTGGTTGCTTGTTTTCTTCTTATAGTACTTTTTATTTTGGCTAAACATAAATGAGTTTTGTGTGTTGGGATGAAATGAATTTCGAGATTAAAGCCTCTCAATAAACACGGTGCTGCAAAGGCTCGGGGCCTCCGCGGGGGCGCTCACTGCGCCCTCTGGCGGCCGCTTGGCGGAGCGGCCGCGACTCCGCTGGCCCGCGCTCCCTGCGCTGGAGCAGGTTGTTCCGTCTGCTCCCGGGGTGGGCAAGGTCCTGCCCGTGCTAACACACTTAAAGGTGATCTATTGTGGCCCAGTGTTGCGGCTTACGACTAAATGACAGCATGGAGACTAAATGAAATGATGATATCGGAGCACTTGCATCACAGAGATGCAGTTTTATGAATTACTTGACTTCCCTGTTCCATGGTGGAGATGGTATAGTAGTTCCTCACATGACCTGGTGTAGTCCCAGGGAGAGATCAGGGTGATCGACATGATGATTCCTGCTGTCCTTTCTGTGGTCCTGGCACAGGTTCATGAGATTTCCTTAATTTTTTGCCCTCCTTCCATTTCCCTGAAAGTTGGAGATGCCCTTAGATTTGTACAGGTTGTGAGGCTTCCTACCCTGGAATCTTTTCCAGAAACTCTTATTCCTGATATTCTTAAGTGTCATTTGTTTAAAGGATTGGATGGAGAACAGTTTGTCAGTGATTAATTAATTCAGATTGCTCTGTCACTTTGAAATTTACTGTCACTGATAATAGCAATGGCAACCTGCTTGTTCCATAGACTTGGCCATATGCACTTCGAGATGATCAACAGGTTGTTGGTGTAGTTTAGCTATCTCTTTCCTTTAGCACACCAAAACTGCTTTGTTGTGTGGGAGAGGTGGTTTATCACACTTCATCTGCTTCTGCTGAATTAGAAAGACAGTGAAGATCATGAGCTTAAAGCTGTGCTGACTGTGCATTGCTCAGGCTAACTGCAGCATCCCGTTACTCTTCATCTTGGAATAATCCTTGCTAAAGTCTGTTTTAAGAGTTAACTATTTTTGGTTTTGAAAAAAACGCTGATATTGGGCATCATAAATTTTACCAACATCTCGCTAATACCTTTCATTTCAGAAATACATTTTCAATCTTGCTTTACCTAGATGCAGAATAGGTAACTGAAGCCTTTGAAATAAGATCTGTAAAGGCCAAGTAGTCATATCACCCCTCAGAGCTGCTGTTTAATATTGTTTTGAGAGTAAAACTTACTAAGACCAGAGACTGCTTAGTATTTGTTTTTGTGATGAAGCCCAACTGACGTTTGGGTGATAATTCTTTCTAAGTTACTCTGGCTTGGATGTTATTTGGGCAGATTGTGTATTTTTCATTAAATGCTGGTTTTTTTTTTATTTCTAGCACCCCAGCAGCAGGTTATTGTGCCAGATTCCAAGCTGATACCACATATGAATGCATCAGGCATGGTAAGAGAAGAAGTTTATACAGGCTTACACTGTCATCATGTAAATTGTTTTGATTAAATAGTAAATACAAATCTCTGTTAGGCATCAGATGCTTAAAAGTAATTTAGGACACACTGGTAAACCTATCTGCCACCTTTCTGAGTTTTCCTGCTGCACTTACAGTCTAGGAGCAGTAATCTATAACTTCAGTTCTGGTAACAAATCTAGGACTTACTTTGATCCTTTGCTTAAATATGTTTAACCAAAACTTTTTTAAAATCAGAAATTGGAATACTGCTGGTATGAATCTCCATGATGATAGGCTCATATACCAATACACCACCGTTAACTGATGCAAGCATAATGCATTTGCTAGATGCAGGAAAAAGCATTAAATACACTGAAACTTAAGTTTATGTTGAATGAGAGATGATTTAGCATTTGACATGGATCTTTGCTGGTCACATTAATTTGATTCGCTGATTATGTAACAACATAGACAGCTGAGCCTGGTCATTTAAAATTTTCTTGCACTCTATATCTTTAGGGGTTAATATTGCTTATCTTACCTTGCTTTAAAGGCCGTGGCTTAATTTAAAGAAAAATAAGTTGTCTGCAAAGCCTTGAAGACAACCCCTGATATAAGTTTAATGTGTGCATTGTGACCAGAATTCACTACATTCGTACCACTTCTATGGTAAAAGCCCGTGAAGCAAAATTGCATGATGAAACAAGTTTTGAAGCTGGAGCAGCCTTCTTTTACTTTTCCATTACCTGCTGATCTTGCTACAGGAAAAAGCCTGAACTTCATTACTTGAATAGCATGATTTACCCACAAGCCAAGAGCACATAAACATTCACCTTTTTCTTACATTTGACAACCATTTCAATGGGATTTGTAACTTTACAAATCCAACAGTTAAGTGTGTTTTTGTCCTGTCTCAGTTATCTTAGGGTATAGAAAAAATGAGTATGCCAAGCTTTTTAAACTCCACTGCTGTCAAAATGTTGATGCTTTATATACCACAGAGAACTACTGTTCAGCAAAGAGTTACAATCAATTTGGAAATACTGTTTATTAGAAACATTTGAGTTGATATAAATGAGTGGATCTGGCAGACTTTAGTATTTTGGAAGGTGGAGAGTAATGAGAGTTCATTCATCTGCCTTTGTGTGGGATGTGAGGATGCATATAAGCATATTTTAGTTCTGTGTGGTGATCTCTAATCTTGGGAGACATAGCTATTGTATTGACTATACAGTATGGGGAAATCCTGTTTCTTCTAAACAGGAAATATGCACTCTACCCAGTAATGAAGCGTAAATCAATTCAGTAACAAAGATTAATTGGCCATGGTTCCCTTATAGTAGGGGAAGGGAGAGTTTTCCATAGGCAGCTGAAGTTGGACCCTTGAAATGGAGAGGCCTCTAGAGAAGTCCATCATCCTCTGCAAGTTAAGGACTTAATACAGATTTTTGTGTTTGGAGCTTCCATAATTGTGTTGGAATTCTGTTTCCTTGCAGGTTCAAATCATTACTCATTGATAGTTCCACTTTCTTTTTGAGCCAGCTGTCTTGAGAGAAAAAATCAGTCATTCTGTGAACAGTCAGTACACAGTATGTGTAGGTTCACTCAAAGGAGCTGTGTGATGTGGGACTTGACATGCAAATCACTTACAGAATGAAGAAGCGTGCAAACCTGATTACTATGCCTTGTGAAAACAAGACAGGCGAACATAGTCGTTGCTTCAGTCAGTACCTTATGTTGCTTCAGATTTGTAGGCCCATAGCCTTAGCTGCTTTGAAAAAGTGTAACTAAAGCTGCTACATGAGCAATGCAGTGTTGTGCTGTATTAGTAGATCAGCAGAGAAGGCAGAGGTTTATCTGCTGGGCTTGCAGATGAACCAAGAAACCATATGGAGTTGCGTTAGGGTGTGATATTTAGTGATTTTGCTTCAGTCTTCTTACTATTAAAGCAGGAAAATAAAATAAATTTTATATGTAGTAAAATGTACAGTTGAAATGCCTGCATTTTAATAGCTGCAGGAACTTGTGTGCAAACACTGTAAACAGCAATAAAATTTAGGTGTGTTCAGGCAGCATTGTTGTGAGATGAAACACTGTCAATATTACGTTTGTGGTTAAAACGCTTTTCCTGTATTTCAGAGTGCTGCAGCCACTGCAGCTACATTGGCTCTCCCTGCTGGTGTTACTCCAGTTCAGCAGATACTTACAAATTCAGGTAACTCTTAATATTGAGAACAGGCTATAGTTTTAAGGGGGTTTAAGAGGGAATCATTCTGGGCTTTGCTTCTTGTTATTTACTGCTAAAAAACAGGATCTTGGGAATCCACCCAAACAAGGTTGTGTAGTCTCTTTACTTGATTCCTGCAGTTTTTGCTCACTGACTTTCTTATAAATCTTGTGGTTCTGCCCTAATGGTGTTGTAGGTTAGAATCTGTCTAAGTTTTCCCCACTTAGAGAAGTTCTAGATGAACAGGGATTGGTGTTGCTGCCTTTCCCCTTTGTTTATTTCTGAGCTTCGTGATGCATGATCCGAGCTCAGGTACTGAGCTACTATTAAAGTAGCATCACTATTTCTGTGACTTCAGAAGAGTAATGGCCTAAGGTTTTTCATAGCTGCTAAGCATGCAAAGTGGAATTTCTAACTTTGGTAGCAATGCTAGCTTTATTTCGTATTTATAGTTTCTAAATACTGTTATTCCAAGCATTTAGAATATAATTAAATGTTACTTTGATGAGCAGCATATTTGATATTTCATGTACTTTTATATTATGTTGATGTTATAAACCTGGTTGTAGATCTATACTGCACAGGAGGTAAAGAAAGGCCTAGGAAATCTCATTTTCTAGATCTAGTTGCTTTTGCTGGAATAGTTCACCTATGCTCAGAATCACCTGGGACTTAACCCTCCTGTTTTAAACAGTATAATTTTTAATTGTATATAGTTGAAGTAAAATTTAAATGTGCAGCTGTTCTAAAAATCAAAATCTTCCCAGTTTTAAGGAAGCTCATCTATGTTTGATATGGCACAGAATAATCTGCAGTTTACGTTTGTTACTTTTGTAGTAACACTTCAGTTTTGAACATTTATAGTAATTTCTTAGACTAGGGCTGGGGAAGTCCCTTCTTTCAGGTACATTTAGCTGTTTCAGTAAATAGGGCTTTGCATTTTGCTGTGAGGGGAGAACAGAAAATCCATCTGAGGGAAATGTGTAAAGTTCAGGATTGTTATTTAATTTCTTCTCTCTTCTTACTCCACCTTTCTGATAAGAAATGTGAAAAACTAATGTTGGAGTGTATGTTAGCTCTTAATTTTTGGAATTTCAGGCTATTTGCAAGTGTGTGTTTGCATCTTGGATGTATTCTGTTAAGTGATGAAGGGTATAAAATGGTAAAGCTAAAGGATAACAAAAGGAAATCAAGTACAGCCATTGTGAGAACAGAAAGGAGAGGTGGACAATACGTGTAAGGATAGATTTTTTTTTTTCCCAAAAAACACCTGCAAATAATACTGTAAAGAAAGTTCTGGGCAGAGGAGTTTCTTGCAACATGGCAATCAAAAGATAAAAATTCTGAGGAAAGGTGATCATTTCACAGGGCCCTGGAAATACCATGGTGTTAGCAGTGGATAGAATTTTTATATTGCGAATATCTGTACTTCTGTTTTGGTTTACAGTAACTTGTCTTTCCAGCTGTAAAATCTATCTTTTAAAACAGGAGGTATGCTCATAAATGGGAGCTATTATTTAAAATACTGTGCTGTCTTAAAGGATTAGTCTGTGGCCTGCAAACGTAAATTTATTTTTGGCTTGCATACCTCATGATCGTATTTAGATGGTAAGCAACTCTATTCTTTGTTTCTGGCACAGCAGCAGTTGCATACTGTCTTTTCACTGATGAAAGTGAATCATTTTAGTGTTTCTCTCTTTTAATTGCCATTGGTATTCTTCCAGGAAACAAGCTTCTAAAGTAAGATCATTTAAAAAGTGTACATGTACATTTGATTAATTTGTTACTTGTTTTACTACAGGCCAGATCCTCCAAGTAGTTAGAACTGCAAATGGAGCTCAGTATATTATTCAGCCACAGCAGCCAGTGGTTCTACAGCAGCAGGTTATACCCCAAATGCAGCCTGGTGGAGTACAAGCACCTGTTATTCAGCAGGTAAAGGACATTTTTTGAATAGGTACACTTGGAAGGAAAAAACATGATAGTAATTACTAAAGGGGCTTGCATTTTTCTGAACAAGTTGAACTAGAACACAAACTCAGAAACAGTATAATTTTAAAAAAGAGAAACTTGTGTCAAGTGTGGTGGGGGTTTTTTGGTTATTTTTTTATTTTTTATTTTTTTTTAATGAACAATCTTGAAATATTGTTGTCAATGTCACTTTTATTCTTGCCAGATTCTGACTGGCTGCAGTTTAAATTCCTTTTGTGCATCTCCTGATGAGTTATATTATGTGCATAATCCTAGTCTACGTACTTTTAAATTAATTGAAATGAATCTGAGTCACGTAACACACAGAACAAAATACCTAAAACTAACACTCCTTGGTTATTTTAGTAGTGAATACAATGTTTTAGAAAGAGGGTTGTTAATCTACAAGGTCAGCTGTGTGTCTAGACTGTGTTAGCATTGAATTTAGCAAAGTCACATTGTCAGTGTCACTGTTCTACAGTTTAAGAATGACTAACAATTTGTGAAGAATTTAATTTTTTAAAATAAAGAATATTTTTTAAAATAATATTTTACTTGAATTAAAACATTCCAGTGCTGTGTTTGGAACTTGGGTGTGGTGGTAGTGTTCATGTTTTAGACTGTATAGACTTCTAAAATTTTTTCTTAAATTTAGCAATGCAAAATGCAGAAAATGAACAAGTAGTGCAAGAAGGTATGTGATTAAAGTTAAAATTATGTACCTGATATAGATGGAATATTTGTAACTCTTCTGTAATTTGTTCAAGTCAGATTGATATGCTTTAATTGTTTCCTTTGAGTCTGTGATGTGGTAGTCTGTGACGTTAGCAGCCTCAGTACTTACAGTGATATTCCATCAGGTTTTGGCTCCTCTCCCTGGAGGGCTTTCGCAGCAGACAGGAGTGATTATTCAGCCTCAGCAGATCCTGTTTACAGGAAATAAAACTCAAGTTATACCTACAACAGTGGCTGCCCCTACACCAGCTCAAGCACAGATTCCTGCAGCTGGTCAGCAGCAGCCACAGCAACAACAGGCACAACCACAAGCACCACTTGTTCTCCAAGTTGATGGAACAGGGGACACATCATCTGAAGAAGAAGATGATGAGGAAGAAGAGTATGATGATGATGAAGAGGAAGAGAAAGAAAAAGATGGAGGTGAAGATGGCCAAGTTGAAGAGGTAAGCTTAATGTTATGGTTGTGTTTCAATTTTTTTGTTGGCATTTTAAAGAAAACTGTCTATATCAAATAATACAATAACTTCAGTAATTTTGAGAATATAACTTTTACCCTTGTACTTCAGATTATTTATTTTCAATATTGAAGTTGTGGAAATGGTGTGTATTAGCAAAGCAGTGCAACTCGGGAGGGTGTGGGGGACGCAGCAAAAATAAGCTGTGACCAACACCATTTAAAACACTTCAGTAGGAATATTTTTGATGTTATGGAGAGGACAGTCATGAAATTGTATAACCTTCATGAGCAAACAGAAGTAATCAACTCTGCTTGGGACCAAGTGTGTACAAAAGCAGGGTGTCAAGACAGACAAAAAGGAGAGCAGCATTTGGTTTGGTGATGGCACCAACAGATGTGGTCTACCTGTATCTCATTGGCTATTCCATTGCTTTCTGTTACACAGGAGCAAGCTTGAGAACTCAAATGTGATTATAAAGCATCTTCTAGAAACACATCTTACCTTGCTTTAATAAAATAAGGAGACAGGAACAGGAGTCAGTTGTTGCATTCTTAATAGTATGTGCTTAATTTTGTCTTTGAGTTGGCTTGGTTTTGGGCTTCAGCCAGTGGTTCTTACTGAGTTTTGGTGTGTTGCACCAGAAAGCCCTACAAGAATAAGAATTGTATAAAATGGGTAGAGGGTGGGGAAATACTACTAAGTTAAAAGTACCGATACTTAGTCTCAGACAGGAAGCTTGGTACTACCTAAATGTGTCTGTAAAATTCATTTGGAACTGCCAGATTGCTTCCAAGCTTCTCAACAACCTTTCCAATTATTTTAGTTTCAATTTAAAATGCCAGTATGGACAGCGATTCATAGTGTGTATCACTATGAATGATGTGTGATGCAAGATATGCAGGTAAAACTTGTAAATAATCAGATTTTCTGTAGTACATTTACAGTGGTGTCTTAACACCACTGTATTTTTCTGTTACAAATTACAGGTTGGGTTCACATCACTTTTCCATTATATCGTTCAGCACTGATGTCAGTTTGGATGTTTTAATAGTTGCCTTATTAAGTATAAGTCATCATTCTTAAATACTAAGTGTTCCTTGACCTTAATGCTAGCATTCTGGAGGGAATTTTTTATATGCAAAGATTCCATTATCAGCATGTCAGAAATCTTCTATTTTTGCTTCCTTTGTTCCTCAGCAGCTATTTTGAGTGGATCACTTCCTTAAAGATGTTGAACTCAGTTAAACATAGCATTACTTTGAATGGAATTAGGACCTCTAGTGCACCTTCTTCTCTCACTAGCATGTCCTCCATTTAGTTTATATATTTGGAAGTATATTTGTTGTAATGTGTTTATTAGTGGTTGTTTTAGCTGTTGAAGTGTTTATTATTCACTTAAGAGTGTGTATGTTGAGGTTTGTTTTCAGTTTTAGTACATCAAATGTGAATAAGACCTGGAGTTTTATTCTTATGGTCACATCACTCCTTATGTGCCCTTAAAAATACAACTCCATGGCTTATTCACATTTGATGTCACCTTTCCACTGCTTAGATGCTTTACAAAAATGAAAATCTCTGCATGCTTTTGCATGAACATTTACAGTGAAGGAGCAAGAATAGAATAGTTGTGGTGACAAAAGGCTGCAGTGCTTAGAATCTGGCTTGGAAGCTGAAGTTCCAGACTAAAAGTCATAAGGGTATCTTCTCAGGATGGAGGGTAGGAAGCATCAGCACTCTGTTGGAAAGCCTAATGTTGCCCACCTTAACTGCATTTTGGGTCCTGTAGTTCATAGACAGCACTGTAGCCTCATGTTAATAATCAAAGCAACAGCTCTAATCTTGCCAACCATCATAACTCCTTGCTTGTGTTTCTCTCAGGAGCCTCTGAACAGTGAAGATGATGTGAGTGATGAGGAAGGACAAGAACTGTTTGATACAGAAAATGTTGTTGTGTGCCAGTATGATAAGGTAAATCTCTACAGAAAACAATCCAAGAGTTTTACTTTCTCTGCTCGTACTATCAAATCATAATTTTTAAGTGGTATCTTTGTTACTGCTAAGTACAGGTAGATCTGTACAGACTATAATGTGAATGGAAATGTAAGAATTACCTATTATTTTTAAAACAGGTTTGTGTACCATGTTTGTGCTAAATTTGGTAATGAGTCAAGTTTAGAAAAATGTGTCTGCATTTTATTTTTTTTCATAGCATCTTTTTGTGCTCTTTAATAGAAGGGCAGTCTGCTGGGACCGGGAGAGGTGAACTATTGTTAAGTTTGTACATTTATTGTGGCTATAAACAGGAAGAGTAGTCATCAGGATTTAGACTTGTGGAAAGCTGTTCTTTGATCACTAAAAGGATCTTTTCTGGATGATAGGGTAGTTACCAGAGGAGAATGCTCTTGGTGTGGTATGCATTGTGCTATATCAAATGGCAATCTGGAATGCTGGTGCTTGTTTTGCTTTAAATTCTGCTGAACTGTCTTGCAAGAATTTAGTCATTACAGGGGATCATGTTTTCCCTGGAATATGCAAGGATTCGTCTGTGCTGGAAACTTCTTAAACGTGTCTAGACAATAGCAGAATGTTTTGGCTGAGGTAGTACACAGATTATTTGATGTGGATTTTTAAATTTTTTCTTCTCCTGTACTTGATTAATTGGGTTACAATGAATACAGATCCTTGCTAAAGCAGCAAAAAAAAGCTGTAAGCTTGTTGAATAAAAGCTCCCATGTTGCAAAGAATGGCTGTGTTAGCAAGTCTTCAGTTATGCCCAGACTCTGCTTAGACTTGCCATCAGGTTCAACGCAGAATTTAAGACCTACATCCCAGTGATCCGTCTCCTCTAGGCTGTAATCTAAAACTGTTTTGAGGCGATTTGTAAGTAATAGTGAGGGACCTCAGAACAGCAGCAAAGCTTATTGGGAGCTGCTGAAACTGAGCAACAGGAGCAACTCTGAAATCTTCACCAAGGATTAAAAGTTAGGAATGGGAACTTGGTAGGGAGCAGTGTCCATCGTTAACTTCCAGTGCCACATACTCTGAAAGGACTTCATCTCTTTTCAAGAAATCATTATTCAGTTTGCCTCTAAAGTACATAGGATCAGCTTAGATCTGAGCAGTTCCCTCTTGGCCAGTGTCCTGCATCAGCTGATGGTGGGTGCTTCTGGATCTATGAGACAAGAACAGACAGGTAGCAATGCTCATGTAGAGCTTTTTACCGTCCTTCTGTGAACTGTTTCTTGAGGAAGAGAAAGTGCCTTCTTCTCAAATGGCCAACTGAGGATTTTTTCCTCTACTTGCTAGAAATCAGTTTGATTATTTTTGAATCCTTGAAAACTTTGCCTTATGACAAGAAGTTTCATAAATGTATTGTGTGATGTGTGGAGGTTCACCTAATTTTTAAACCCATTAGTTCATATGATACTTCCTAGTTCTGAAGAGTCTGTTCTTTTTTGCTTTCTTGGTGCTGTTAATGATACTGCAGACAATCATAACCCTCCTCAGTCATATCTTTGAAATCGGACCTGCACTTGGTTATTTTGTACAGCTGTTCAAATATTTGATTGCTCTCAGTTTTATTCTGCAGATCTGTTTGATTTCTCTGTATCTTACTTGTAAGGATAGATAAGGTTTAGGGAGGAGCACGGTAACACTTCAATTTATTTGCCGGTCTAGCAATGTTCTGCATTAGTTTGTGTATGTTTTTGGCCCCACTGGACACAGAGCTGATATTGTCATGAGAGTCTTAGAACATTGGAGTCTTATTCTTGACTTGTAATTGTTAGTTCAAACTCACCACTTATATTGTCCATGTAAATTGAAATTGATTTTTTTTTCCCCATTGTTACTATCTTCACATGCCTTGAATGCCACTATTGTTTTCTTACACAATGAGTTACAGTAGTAACATCATTCTGGAGCTCTTCAGTAACCAGTTCTTTTGTATCATCAGTACACATTGTCATTTTTCAGATCCTTAGTAAGCTCTTAAACTGTTTAGGCTCCAACCAACACAAATCTTTGCTGGAATGAGCTAATTTTGCTGTAAAAACTGTGTTCTTACCTGTGTGTTCTCACCTTTATTCAGTTACTCATCTGAGGACCTTCCTTCTAACCTCGTGGCAGCTCAAATGCTTCTGATGAGGGATTTTTGTGGAATGCCATTCAGTAGGGCAAGTAGTGTATAGAAGCCAGACGTTTCCTTGTTCATTTACTTGCTGACTAACTTTTGTGACTGAGTCTTCTTTTCACCTTGAAGTGAGAACAGATCAAGCAGTACTAGAAATAATGGGTAGAGTGATCGGGTCATAGCTGTTTTGGTGCCAGGTTACTGTTTCTGCAGTACTAATGGCAGATGGTGAGACTTGTATGCTTGATAAAAATAGAAAAATTGCAGCAGGGCTTCCTGTTTTTATGACTTAATGTAAAATTTTAACTTTTTCTAGACCATCTTTGGTCTAGAATTACATCTTTATTCCATCTGCAAAAGTCTATGATAAACTTTGCTTTTGGACAACATTTCAGCTTTCTGAAAAGTCTTTGCTTTCTCTGAGTATCTGGTCATCTGGTGATCTTTTGCTCTTTCAGATGCAGTTTTTGCTAGATTGCAAGTATTTGTCTGCTCTGTGCTTACAGAATGTGGTGGGGGGTTTCGTTGGTTTGGTTTTTTTTTTTAATTTTTCCAAAGTTCCCTCCTCTACCTTTAGACTGAATTTTGTTCAATTTTCTTTAGTTTTAAATTAGACATACAGGCTGGACATCAGGAAGAATGTCTTCACAGAAAGGGTTGTTTAAACATTGGAATGGGTTGCCCAGGGAGTTGGTGGAGTTGTTGTCCCTGGAGCAGTTTAAGGAAAGACTGGATGTGGCACTCAGTATTTTTAATAATTTAGCTATGTATGTCTAATAGTTATTTTTATTTTTCTTGCCCTTATAATTTACTTACGCATTATTACCTATTTCTGATGCAGAGTAGTAGGTTAATGTTTTTGCCATGTTTTTAGATTCACAGAAGTAAAAACAAATGGAAATTTCATCTCAAAGATGGCATCATGAATCTTAATGGAAGAGATTATGTATTTTCCAAAGCCATTGGGGACGCAGAATGGTGAAGTTTTAAAAGACAAAACAAAAGAACTCCCTGTAAAAGGAAGAAAAAACAAAACAAAAGCAGGAAAGGTTGAGACTTGGATGTATACTCCAATCAAAATCTGTATCTGCACATCAGAAATAAACAAAAGTATTGGAACAAAGGTAAAATGTGGCAACAAAGACACTACTTCAGATGAGCAAGCCATGGACTGTAGCAGCTATAGCATTGTCTGGGAGCTGGTTTTGTGTGTTAGGAATACCTTAATTATCAATTCTACATACAGGTACCTACAGCTGGTATTTAGCATGTAAGGCTTTGTCCCCCCTGCCCTTGATTTAAGATTTTAAAATACTTCTTCCACTGATTGAAGGAACTATTCCCTTTGATAGATTATTAATCTGAAAATGCTTATTGTGTGTACAAATCTTTGCTTTGAACACTTCCTTTTGGTAGTGATGATGGTCAGAATCTTACTTAAACCGCGTGCAAGCTTTGTACAGAAGGGTAAGAATTAAGGTGTTAAATTTTAAATAACTTGTATAAGGAAAATATTTTTAATTCTGATATGCTCATTAATTATTATATCTATTTGTTGTTTTCAATGCAGTTCCCCATAAACAGGTTGTTGTTCCTAGCAGTTATAAAATGGCAAAATGATGATTTATGTTTCAAAACTATTTTACTTTCATGTGATAGGTTTTATCTACGGCTGCATTTTTCAAATTTGAAACTTCATCCCCACAAAAGTCAGATTTCTTAGCTTGTTAATTATATTCTTGCTGTTTTGTGATGGTTCAGCATCACTGAATTGAAACAAGTAAGTTTCCCTTGATTTTTTAACAAAAACATTTTTTTAAAGGGTTTGGAGACCTTTTGAATCCAATATCTAGGTAATGCCATAATAGATGCATTCCTTCATCTGCTTACTACGTATGTAGTCCAGACACCCACAAATAATTCAACAAACCACAGGAATGACTAAATTTTTAGTACAGAAAATCACATAAAAATTCTAACATCCTGGCGGCAACTCTTAATCCAAGATCTGCTTTACTAAAAAGTATAGCCAGAAGTTACCTGCAGCAGTTAATCTCTGTAAAGTTTCCAGATGGCATGTAATTTCATGAAGAGAGCTGCACAGCTTTTAAGAACACAGATTTTGTTAGAGTATCTTTAGGCTGTCTTGGTAACAGCAAATCAAGCAGTCAGATGCACTAAACCTTGTGTAGTCACTTTTTCACTTGCCTTTTTTATTGTTTGTTTGTTTGTTTGAGGTTTTTTTTTGTGTTCAATTTGTGAAAAGCAACAAAGTTATCCCCCCCCCCCTTCCCTTTCTCACCTCAGAAGTTGAAGATCTTTTCTTCCTGCATAGGGTCATTCTTGCAAAGCCTGCTTTTGGAAATGCAGTTACTTTTGAACGAGGAGAGGGAATGGGCATTATATTGCAGAAACTGTTGTGGAAGGAATATTTGTGTGGCTCACCATTTCAAAAAATTTAGCATTTTGTTGGGTGCATGAAAAGATGATGAAAAAAGGACACAACAAAGATAATTTTTACTGAATTAGGTAAGACCATGAGAAGCAGACATGATTTCTGACTTTGTTTTGCTTGAGAATGAGACATCTTAAACGTTATTTAATAAGTCACAAGTGTATTTTAGCAGTATGTAACAACTGCTTTAATTTTCATTCTCTGATTCATTTGCCTCCCAAGTGCATTTGTAGTCTCAGTAGTATGTAGAAAAACCACAACAAATTGTAAAGAAGGTTTTATTGCTGTGATTTTGTACACCTGCGCTCTCACCGATAATGACTAAAACTGCCTGTAGGCTCTGTCTAGAGCCATATGGTTGTTAGAAAGCCATCTACATTCATCAGCTTTATGAAAAGTTAATTGATGATTCTTCTAATTGATTCTTCAGTAATGGAATCATCATTTAGTCTGCATTTTTACCTTGGGGCTTTCAAGGTCTCTCAAACTGATTGGTGTTTGCTTTCTTCCGAACAACGCAGATATTTTATTTTTTTACCACTGTTGACACTTCTATGTACAACTGCAAGGAAATCAGTAATATACCAACTAATTCCTTCCCTCACCTTTTCCATGTCTGTTACCAGTAAGTCTTAAGTAGTGGACTTTAGAAAAATTCCCATAATGCTGCACAACCAAACCAGTAAAAGGAAAAAACATCCCTTTTTATCTATAGATTCCTTTTTATACTATTTGAACCCAGTTTACTTATACAACACTTTGTTTTCAAACAACTTAGTGATATTTCTCACCCACATACATATACTAGAAGCTGCATAGCCTCTCTATTTTAAGGGGTAGCTAAACTTTAAAGGTAATTAAGCTTAGTCTGTTCTGAAGGATGTTAGAAGCTTTCTGAAATTGCACAGCCTCTTGCAAGCTAATCGTATGGTATGCTTTTCAGATAGCGTTTGTCTTCAACTACAAATATCTGTGAAGTTTTGGGAAAGCCAGTCAAACCATGCACATACCAAACTGTGCTCTTATTGCTACATCAAGTGTTCCTTCTTTTAAGTCGAAAAGCATGTTTTAATTTTATTTTATTGTAGCAGCTTGCTGTAAGAATGTAGTTTGCTTAATTTTATTATTATACTTGAATTTTTAATCATGGTTTTAACTATATAACTGAACAGACCATTTCATTAGGTTCAAAAGAAACCATTCCTTTCAGAGGGCAAGGGATTCCCATGTTCATAAGTGATTTTTCCCCCTTAGAAATAGCTCTTTTTTTTTTCCAATTTAAATAGTTCAGTATTATGGAAACAATTAATGGTTTCAAGAGGGCTTATGTTAAAATTTGCACAGATAATGGAGCACCTTTTTTATGATGGAAAAAAAATGGGGAAGATAACTTCAGAATTATAACCATGATGGCTGATGGAAACTTGTAGAGCAACTGGGCAAAATTGAGTTTTGTGCCTTTTCAGTTTGCAGAATACCTGTTTTGCCAGAATGACAATGATTCCTGAGAGAGTAAATTTCCTGCAGTGCTTCAATCAGAAAAGCAACTTTTTTGTGCTGATTCTGTTAGGTTTTAGTGTGTGCAATCATTTAAAACCATCTAAGTGGAAAACGAAA
Source organism: Leptocoma aspasia (assembly GCA_013399835.1). Taxonomy (NCBI): domain Eukaryota; kingdom Metazoa; phylum Chordata; class Aves; order Passeriformes; family Nectariniidae; genus Leptocoma; species Leptocoma aspasia. Next base: position 636,830 of record VXAX01003660.1, on the reverse strand, counting down.
TGTTTTCTTTTAAGAAGATAATAGAGAATTTAGTCACATAAGGAACTTTATTGGACTATTTAAATAAAATATGTTTTTATTCCCCCTCAGTTGCTGGTTAGCAACTAGATTTCTTTGAGATTTCATACTCCTTGTTCCTGCATTGTACTCACAACTTGCATTTAAACATCATTCAGTTTCCTCAACACTATTTAAAGTGACAGTTGTGGTCCGAGTTTATTTCCAGGATTGAGAAGTGATTCTGAAGCACATTTTCTAGAAGAGAGCAAAAAACATGTTGTGTCATGTAACTGATTTTTTAAAAATAAATATTTTCTTGTCTTTTTGCTGCACAATTAGGAGTGTTAAAGTAAACTTCATTGGGTCTGTGAAAATAATTTCACCTCTTGACAGTTAGCAGTAATTATGTCACCACATAACACTACCAGAGTCAAATTTCTTAATTTCAGTGAAGGAGTTAAGAGACCTTGTTAACTAAAGTTCATATTGATTTAATCTCTTCAGTTTGTAAAAGCTCCTTTAAAAACAATAAAGCCCCCCAGAATTTCCCCCAAAGCAAAAGCTTCCTAATAGAATGCAATAAAATGTCCAGGAAATGAACAGTGGTTTTAGGGCAATGCACACTAGATTGATACTGGGCTGCCTTACACAGCACCGTGGGATTTACTGTGTGCCATCCCACACCACCCATGCACCCCCATCTGATATTAGAGTTCTTCTCAGACTTTGACATTAGTGACTATACCAGATGAAGAAATTTGCATATTGTTCTGTATTGGTGTCTGGCATTTAAAGTCTTGTTTTCCCATTGCTGTGATTGGTTGGGAAATGTGTAAAAACCAGTACATTGGTTTCCATGTCGTCTACTTTTTTCAGGCAGTTCATGCAGTGTGTTTTTTAATTATTATTTGGTGGATTAGATGTTGTGGAACAAAAGGAGCTTTTTGAAACAGGAAAAACTACCTTGGGTTAACTAAATGTACAGTCATCCAATGAGACATGTTCCAGAGTGCATAGGGTACCAATAGATTATGGAGTGGGGGACTATCCTTTTTTGCTGTTCTGAGCTACTATTGTCAACTGCTGTTGTACATATACTGTTATGTGTAAGGGGGTAAATATATTTATTATGTTTGTAAAATTCATTCTGTACAATTGCAGATCAAGGTTGCTCCTCTGTGATATACAGGATATTATGTTTCAAAGGCCATGCTTGGAATACGATTAGAGAACTTAGTATTTTGATGTACTAAGACCTATTTTAAGTTTAATATTTTGCCTTTGCAAAAACTTTAATTAAAGATGTTATTTAAAAATGTTTGCCACTTCATTTACTATCTTGCACGTGCATTTGTTTCATACATGAGGCTTATTACTGATCCATAATAATGTTGAAGATTCTGAGTTGGTTTTCATCGCATGGAGGTAATTTCATGTCGCTTACTTGTTCAGTTTGCCATGCAGACTTTCTGTTTAATACCATCACAATGTTAGAAAAAAAATTCACAGTTTAATCGTGAGGCCGGACTTGCATATTTATTTAAGGATTTCTCCCTGTGGTAACCTAAGGCTTAGGTGTTGTGATAAGATTGGCTGAACAACTTTGTATTAAGGCCAGTGGTATCCTGAGGTGTATTGGGAACAGTGGAACTGTGGGCTGGGGGAGGTGATCCTCCCCTCTTCCTAGCCCTGATGAGGCCTCATCTGGAGTGCCATGTCCAGTTGTGGGCTCCCCAGTACAAGAAGGACAAGGAGCTACTGGAGAAGGTCCAGCAAAGGGCCACAGAGATGGCTGAGGGATTGGAGTATCTCTTAGGAGAGACTGAGAGCTGGGCATGTTTAGTCTGGAGAAGACTGAGAGGGGATCTCATTACTGAATATAAATATCTCGAACATGGGTGTCAAGAGCATGGTGCCAGACTCTTTCCCAGCAACAGGGAAAGGAGTGATGGCCAAACACAAGAAGTTCCACCTCAATGTGAGGAAGAACTTTACGATGAGGGTGGCAGAGCACTGGCACAGGCTGCCCAGGGAGGTTGTGGAGCCTCCCGCTCTGGAGACATTCAAAACCCACCTGGATTAGTGGCCTGGCAGGGGGGTTGGACTGGATGCTTTCCAGAGGTCCCTTCCAACCCTGTTGATTCTATGATTCTGTGTGATATCTTGATATTAGTCCTGTACATGGGAATGCGAGAAAATACCAAGAAGTAAAATGCAGAGTTCATGGATGACAGCTGGCCAGTCACTAAGGTTTTGTCTTCATCAGTTAATCTAATCTGACAGAATTGCTTTTGGCGTAAGCAGGTGACATCTTCTTAGTTCCTATCTAAAAGCAGTATCTTGAGACGTGACTTGCAATTTATTTTAAAATCTAAATTTTGAACTTGAAACTCTAAAATAATTGGAAAGAAAATAAGTGTAGGCTATACTGCCTGTATGGGGGGGGTGTATTTTGGAATGTGATGATTTTGAAGTAATTTTTTATTTACAGTGGTGTCAATGTATAGCAAACCAAGCGTCAGGAGGAGTGGTGTTGTTCAAGGATGGACCCCCCTCCACCGCCCCCCAACAATCTTCTTTGCTGTCCAGCCCTCAACACTTAAGGAAATCTAAAAAAATACAATACTGCTTTTCCTATAAAATTTGCCTTACTTGAAATGGAGTTGGAGTTGATTCTGGATAAATAACTATTTATTATTAAAAACCCAGTGTTTTTCCAAAAGAGATCATTGCTGTTGCAGCTTACATACCACATCAGAAACAAACAGGTCAGCAAAATGGCCCATTGTTTTGGCCAAAAGGTTTTCAAAAGCACCCTGACAAAAAGAGGAGGCAAAGCAGAATGCTGACAAATTAGTAGCAAATTTAAGTTAAAACAGAAAAAAAACCTAGATTTCAGTTCTGTGGGGAAAGATGAGAGTGTTACAATTGAATGTTAATTGTGCTCTCCCAGCTGTGGCCAAGCAGAGTATTTAAATGATTTCTTTTTTTTTTTTTTGCAAAATCAAGTATATTTAAAAATGCATAATTTTCTTACCGGATTTTTATATGGCTTAATTTTTGTCATTGCAGAGGTATGAAAGGATAAGAACCTTGGGATATTAGCATAGCTTTCAGTATATCCCCATTTATTTTCAACTATACATTATTCCTTACAACTTGCCTTAAACTGCATCAGCTTTGAGTGTGTATTGTTTTTTCTAATGCAGGCTTCTGTTTGTAAAATACTCTGTTACAAAGACATGCCCCTTGTTTTCAGAGCAGATTTCAGCACTCTTTACCATAAATGGGATGATGCCAAAATCTAATCCTTTCAGAGGTAAGGGCATCTGTACTACACTCAGATGAACTGCAGTTGAACCACAATTGACCTTTGGTGTGGATATATAACATTTAGAAAATTTGTTTTAGGACATTTCTGTTGTTTAGAATGAAGTATTTCCCAGTTATTTTTTGTGTGTGCCTATGTGATTACACCTTTTTACATAGTATAAATGTGTATGCCTTGTGTGACCTGAAAGAGGGTTATCTGAAATAGATAATATGGAGAGAGAATAAATGCAAATAGTGCTTTACGTTACAGATTCTGGATTGCCCATTCACTTCCATAGATCAAAAACTGCTCTCTGAAGATGGATATTCATGAACTGCTATTTTAATATGCTTTTTAATGATAGCTATTTAAAATATACATCTAGTTTTTGTTTTCCTTTTTAGTTCAGTTTGGTGAATAAAAAAAAAATCACTGAAATTGGAAGCATGGTGTTTAATTTGGATAAGTATATTTCAGTAGCAAATCCAAAACAAGGACTACCACTGAATTGTAAAAATAATAAATCTCGTAACAGCAAAAAATGTTATGTGTGGATGTGTGATTCTGTCAAGGTAGAAATGTTTTTCCTTTGCTAGAGGAGCCAAATGAAGGAGAAGAGTGTTGTGGAAAAATCCCTCTAAATGTCTGGAACATAAGACGGTTGGAATCCCAGGAGAGTCTGGACGCTGCTTTACAAGTATTGGAGCTGCTGGATTTAATGTCAAGGTAAAGAACATCCCTTCCTTGCTTGTGATGGGGAAAACCATTTTGACCAGCAAAATAAGGAAGGCAGTCCTTTCCTGCTAAGGCTCTTGGCTGCCTGATTTTTCCCATTTCTCCTAGGAGTCCTGCTGTGAGCCCCCTGCAGATAGGGCTCCTCATGTGTCCTGCTGTACCAGCGTCTGAGGATTTCATACAGACCTTTCCCCTCGGAGGAACAACTGGCTGACTCTAGGTGGGCTGTCTGGTTCCAACAGGTAAGGTATTCTGGGAAACATAGTGTTGTGGGAAGTACAGCATTTCTAAGAAAGGATTTATTGCAAAATTCATTGCAGCTTGTAGGTTTTGCTTTGGCACAGATTGCCTTTTGTTTCAGAAAATTCAAATTGTTGCAGGATGGAAGCCCTTTTCTCCCTGAGCTAACCTTGTTCATGGTTTTAATGAAGAAAAAGCATTAGTGCTGGGAATAATATTTCTGCCATCCTGGTTTTTGTGGGCTGAATTTGTCTGTCTGATTTTAATAAGTAGTTTCAGTCTTAAACCATTAAAGCAGCATCTAGTGAAATTCCCTGTATGTTTAAAAAGTTGACAAAGGGCTTGATAAGTGTGATGATACTGGTGTTAAAAATCAGGTAGCTAAAGGTGAAGTGTATTCATGTCCTAGATGTTTTTTGCATGTATCATTTAAGTTGGTTTTGGGAGGGGGCAGAGAGAAAGTAGAGCAGTTCTTAAATTTACCAGATCAAATTGCTGTTAATTTTTGTTCAGAGTATCTTTTAGAGTTCATTTTCTCTCCTAAATGATTTTCATGTCGTTAAACAACTTTGTTATTTCACTCAGAGGTTCCTGTGTTGCCAGGTAGCCTAAATCACTTCAGATAGTAGATGAGAAACATAAAGTAATTCTTAAAATAGAGTGTGGGGTTCTGCAGTAGCAGAGGAAGGAGATTTAAAGAGAAATTGCAAAGAGGAAACAGTACAGAGGAAAAGATAAAGTAATGCAGCCAGCCCTTAAAAAAACAAAAATAAAAAAAATCAAGGAGAGATTGCAAGCATACTTTCATGTCAAATGAGAAGTGTATGTATGAATCAAAAACCCCCTTTTTTTTTGCTTCTGGACTTTCCATGGGTAAAGTGCATGTGTCAGTGTGTCAGATACTCTCCTAACTGCTTTTTAATGAAAATATTGTTCTTGCTGCTTTATACTGACTGTTGCAGGGTTTAGTTGGAAATCTGTAGCTGGCTAAAAAAGAATTAATTTGTTGTTTCCACAGCTTCCTCTAGGCAGCAGCAGTAATCCACATATAACTTAAGGAATTCTTACTACAGTCAGACTGAAACCAGCACAAAAACAGTTTTAGTGCTGCTTGGTATTTCAGTGCTATCCTGCATAGTCAGCAGCAAGCCATGGGGAGGACAGACATTCAGGTAACACCTCAGAGCCTGCAGTGAGAAGGTTTTTGTTAAAACTCATTGTTATTGCTCAGGTTTAATTTGTTGCAGCTTTGCCTTCATAAAAGACATCAGTGCTCTAGTTTTTCTTCACTTTTCAAAGAAAAGCCACTGTCATTTCAGCTGAAGCTGTAAGACAACCAGCATGGGCTTGGCAGTCCAGTCAGTTACCAGTCTCAGTGTTTGAAACAGAGGCTCTTCCTGGCAGCAAAGTAGTTCATATAAAAAGTATGGCATGTATGTAAGGAACAATCCAATAGCTTCAGTCACTTTCTAATGACTGCTTAGTGAGCTCTTAGATACAGGTTGTTAATGGAGTTGATGTTCACAACATACTTCTTTCCTTAAGAGAAAAGAAAAATAACCCAAAGGATACTCCTCATTACAGCTGCGTACTGAATAGCTGAAAACCAAATTACTGGGTTCCTTCTCCTTGAACTCATTATCAAAACTTCATGAGCTTCAATGGAACTCAGTGGAACTGCACAAGTGTGCAGCAGTAGGATATGACTTGAGATGACCACAAGTACAAGTCCTGGTGTTGCATATAATCAGGACAGCGCAGAGAAATCCTCCCAAAAAGGTGGGGTAAGATTCAAGTTGGTTATATTAATCCCATGGAAGTTAAACTCATGAAAGGAGTAAGTTCAGGCTGATCCCAGTGAGGTCTAAGTCCAGTGCTACAGTTCATGAGACTTTTCTACGTTTTGGAATAGTTACACAATATATTCAGGGTGGAAAGTAAGGCCAGGCAGTTACAAAACTACACAGGATTGGTATCCTGTCTGAGAACCTAGAAATTTGGGTTAGTGTGGAAAGTCATACCAATGTGTGTACATGGGGCACAGAGGGGGCAGGTGTGGTATGGGAATAGGAAGTTAGTATGGGAAATACTCTGTGTATTGACCTCATAGAGCCTTCATTTGTTTACTTTCATGTCATGATTTCCAGTCACGCAAAAATAAGTCCAGTCAGATAGAAGTGACTGAACAGATGAAAAGTATTCCAGCTTTATGGAGATGTGTTATTGACCAGTGGGAATTCTAGGTTGACAATGTTGTCAGAATCTCCCGTTGTGCGTCACTAAGACCTCTTAACCATCTTCTGTTCCAGGGCATGATGAGGGCCCTTCAACATCTCGTGCCTTAGTCCACAAAGGCTACATGTAAGTGCAGCATAATGTCATGTTTTCAGAATCCCTACAAAGGAGGAGAGTGCCTAAAGGAAAGGCATAATATCCAATTAATTTTGTGCCCCACTGTCCAATTTTTAAGAGCAACCCAGAAACCATTTGATTACTGAGTGCTTTTAGAGTGCAGATGCCTGGCATCTGTTGGAAAAACAATACAGATTATGCTGCTATTACTCATCAGCCTTCCCAAATAGCCTGGGAGGGAGGGTTTGGTTCATATTCACACATAAGCATAGGGCTTCTACTCAAATCAAGCTTCTCTTTCTAAGGAGATTTTTTGATACAGGTTTTCCTGTAATGTGAGCATTAATACTTCATTTATTCCACAAAAAAGGGAGCAAGAGGGCACTTATGTTAATAAACCAAAATGCTATGGTAGTGATGTGAAATTTATCTTTGATTGCTTGTGCTATTTTCAGAATCCAAATACCAATAGCAGGGCAGGGTGTGCTTTACTTTGACTATAGCTGACCTGTTGCAGATGATGTCATCTAGATCCAATACCTACTCTATAAAAAACTCACATCTCTCTCTGTTGGAGAGAGAGGAGACTACCAAAGGTCACCTAAAGCCATTAAATTGCTCAGAGAAAGTTCCAAGTGTTCATAACTAAGGCCCCATCTCAACTTTACAGCTTTTTTTTCTTTCGGATAATCTTGGATGTAATGAGTGATGGTTGTGGAACCCCTGAGCTCAGCAGTACTACTGCTGTTCCGTTATCCCTGCTGCACTGTCTGAGATGGCCGTTTAGGATGTCCCTCTCACAGCTAGTGATGGAGCTAAAACCCCCAAACTTGCATCAGACCGTGTGTCATGGGATAGGTCAGCCAAGGAGAACAATGAAGTTGAATACAAGAGGAATAGTATTAACTTATTTTATAGGAAAAATATTGTAAAATTTTCCAAAAAAAACTTGCTGAGCCTCTTCCAATTTCAAACAAAACATTTTATTCCCATGCTTTGCATTATTTCTGAAGTATTCCAGAGAACATGCATACTAAATGCCAGAAATAATACAACTTGCTGAGACAGATTTAAAATAGCAAGTATTACATAAAGGTATGTGCAAACCCAAAAATGGCTCAAGGAATTGATCAGAGCAGGAATGGAAGAAAATATCTATAGGATACAAACATTTACAAGAAAAGGTCTAGCAAATAAATTATTTAAATTCTAGTTGCTTGGACCTTTCCAAAAGCTTCTAAAATATTTTTTACCAAGGTAAACACAAGAAGGACTATGCAAGACAAACTGAAAATATCAAACTTCATTGATAAAAGCAGTATCTCGGCATTCTTTTAACCAGCATAATGTATATGCAATAATGAGAGACAGAAAAGTTCAATAATGTGTAAATATATCTGTCATCCATTAGTAACAACAAACAGCTGCATTAATTTACAAGCAGCCTGTATCAGTCCAGCATACTACATCTTTCCAAAGTCCTACTAGTTTCTGTGAAAGAAATAATTCTGGTTTAAGATCCATGTTACTTTTAAAAGCACTTTTAACATAAATTTTGATTTAGCCTTTCTTTCTGAAAAAGAATATGGTTTAAGCTTGAATTGTCTTTTCCACTGGTACACTAGTGTCTGGGAAGTCTGTAGGATAAATGTCCATTAGAACTTGATTGTCTTTGCTGCAGTTGAGATACTAAATAAAGGCACTCAGGAAACTTTCTCCCTTTAATGGTTATTCTGGTATCAGAAGGGTGGCAGAACCTGGCAGGGGAGGTGTTGCATCTGAAAAGTTCCATGTTTGTATGGGACTCTCGGACATGGCCAGAGCATTACAAATGCAGCTGTTTCAAGAATAAGGAATTTTGTTGATCTGCACACTTAAGAAGCTGTCTTTGTTTCTCATGTAACACTGGGTGACTCCAGATTACAGAAGAGGAGGTCATAAATTATTGTTTGCATGGATTTCAGCAATTTTGCTCTTAGAGTTTGCTGAGAATAAACCTAAAATGGAAACATGCCTCTCCCCCAAAATAAGCAGCTGAATTAGTCTATAATGCAATATTGTAGACTTTTTAATTTAATGGATTTGGCACTAGCAATGATAGATTATTTATTTTCAATAAGACCATCTCATGGAATCAATGAATCTAGGTCCTTGCTTCTGCTCACTGAAGCAGCCTTCATTTATAATCAGAAATACAGAATCAAATTGAGTTTGAAATACTTGGAAAACACAGAATCAAATAGAATATGTACATGGCATTTGCAATCACTCGGTTTCCAGCTGTGGTAGCCAGCAGTTCAAAGGACCCTACCATTATGGTTTTTTTGGATACTACTAGCCCACATTATGTGAGCCGTGACTATTGTCTGATCAATTTAATTACAGTTCCTCAAAGACTATAACTCCATAAAAGTCAGCACAGATATTACAAAATTAATTTAAAAATACCTACCTGAGGGCAAATATTCACACAATAATTTCCATTCTTATGCTAAGGCTTTCAAATAGATGAGTGAAATGATCCATGTTAACCTTGGTAGCAGTTGTGCAGAGCCAGTCTGTGGAGCTGGCTGGGAACAGGTGTGATCCTGCCAGCAAAGCAGGGCACTCAGGCCACTCAAGTGTAAACAATGCAGCTGGTGCAGAGCAGTCCTGATGCCTGCAGGAGGTGTAGAGCTCTAGCCAGGTGTCCGTTCATTTGTTTGTGGTGTGTCAATGAGCTGAGCACAGCCAAGCTTGACCTTGGTCTGGCCCCATCTAGCAGCAGGTATGGCAGAAGGATGCTTTAATGCTTTAGACTGGGGGTTGTTCCTTGTGTCTGAGCATGGATTGCCTTAAGCACACTGTGGAGAGCATCTGTCCCAGCTACAGCCAGGCTGTGGTCAGCCAGAAGATAATTATGTGATTCTTGTAGTTGTACTGCAAACATTACAAAAGTCAGGTAACAGATCTCACTACAAGACAGATGTTCTTAAAACATGTTGGAGCAGCTAGAAGTCAGCCTTCAATGCAGTGAACTGTATGGCATGAAGTAACCTAAAGGTGTGAGCCACTCCCTTGGTCTAAGTCGAGGTTTGAGGCGGCTCAGCATAGAAAATGCTAAAAGGAAAGTTCTATCCTGTAAGAGAGAGGTAAGTAGGGACAGCAGAAGTGGTAAGAAAGCAGGAATTACAGGGTGTTCAGAGCAATAAACGTGCTCAGATAAAACAGCACTGAAATACAGTAACAACTGGATCAGTCATCCAAAAAGAGCCAACCAACCATCATTAACTTGACTGGGTAGCCTGGTCTTCAAAACAAATTCAAATAAACCAGCTCCTAAATAGGTTTATCAGAAAGTGAGAGAGTGATAGTAAGGGACACAAATGCCCTAATGTTTCTTACCTGTTACCTTATGAGCAGCTGCAAAATCAGTGATAATTTGCCTTTTACCACTATAAAGGCAGTATGAAGAAGCAGCTTGTTTTCCCACCTCATCGAACTAAACCAACAAGAGCAAACAAAAGACTAAATTTGTTTTAGGCCAGGATGACAGAAGGAGAAGTAATCTATTCCATTTTAGGCCTGGTGGAAGTTTTAGAAATTTGCGATTAGAAAAAAACCAACCTTTTGATATGCAGGCGTTTGAGAACTTCAACCTTTAATTTTTTTAAAATATGATTTTAATTGTCCATTTAATTTGTCCATTTAATTTGTCCATTTTTTTTCAGTCATATAAGTACCCCCAAGTCTTACTGTTGCTCTCCTGCTTCTTACTTTTTTTTTTCTTAAGATGAGGGTGTATTTTATATTTGCTC